>JALIZF010001555.1:290000-409384 GCA_029948255.1 Telmatactis stephensoni
CCTATAGTGCACCAATGGTCAAGCAAGAATGATGTGACTGTTTGATAAAGAATGGAGGGGACTTCTGATGGAGAGGACCGTTTATGGGAGTTTCTCAGCGCTGTAGTTGAGTCGTCTAAGTAATCCAGCTTCTAATCGATTTGATCGATTTTTCTCTTTCCAGTTATGACTATGTTGAGATTAGAGATAACGAGCAAAGCTACGGCAAATACTGCGGTCGTACACTACATGGCAGTAACATGATGCTTGATGACACGCCTTACGCTAGAATCATCTTCCACTCTGACAAATCGTTAACAAAAAGAGGATTTCACATGGCCTACTCGTATCAAGACAAGGACGGTAGGTTTGCGCTTGAGTCGCGTCAGTCTATGAGTCTCCTTTTGTCTACGTGTCTTAGCTTACGCAGCTGGCACTAAGGGGGAGGGAGGAGGGAAGACGAAAGGGGAAAGGAAAAAAGGAAGGTAGCTAGTTGCCCCATTTTGCCCCCCCCCCTCCCCCTTGTAGCACCAGCTGCGTAGTCTAACGTTCGCATGTCTCCACCTATCCATTGGTTTCATCTTTGTGTACACCTATTTCTAAAACGGTCAACGGAGATATGAATCGGACATTTGAGACTGAGTAACTAAAGTAAATTTTGATATACAAAGCCAAAAAAATGTGGTCTGATGTAATGTTAAAATATAAGTTATAAGTTTTAAGTTGGAATTTTCAGTTTTCGTATTTTAATCAGGAAATTCAAAACCAAACATTTTATGTTCTGTCTTAACTTCAATTTACCGGCTGCGTCAACGTTTTATGAAATAGGTGTATACATTAAACGATCTTAAGACCAGTGCAAACGCTCCAAAAACATTCAATAATGTCAGTAGTTGTTGGCAAACATTGCTAGGGGCATTTGCAGAGTGCCTCCTTCAAAGGCCAATTTCGTCGGGGTACTGTTGACGTGTTTTTGTGGCTTACCATAAATGGAGGCAACCCAAGATAAAAGTATCTCACTTAAGTAAAGCTCCTTATAAAAACCGGAACTGTAGAACTTTCGATTCTATTTTTCTAAAGCTTATCGCTTTCCCCACTTCCCCTCTTTCCAGTTAACTAGAAACTAATGAGCTTCCTGACAAAAGGGGCGCATTTATACAGGCTTAGCCTGCATGGGAGAAACTCGATTTTTGTTCTGTGCTAACTTGAAATTGGACTATTTTGATATTTCATACCGGGGATGTATCAGCCTATGCAAAACATGTTTCTGGAGTAAAATCTATGGAAAATTGTTTCTTAAAAGATTTTCTTTAAACCATTCACGGATTGTTCTTTGAAGGAGGCCCACTGCAAATGCCCTTAGCAATGTTTGTTAAATATTTGATTTTAACTATGTATAGTAAGAGTGAGGGTACAATAAAGTGGCTGTGTGTTCATGAAGTCAATCTCAATAAACAAGAAAATTTTTCAATGTTTCCCACATAGAATTTCTGTTGTATTTAAACCCAGAAGAGCTATCTCTAAAAGGAAGTCATTCAGTAAATAAAAACTAAAGATATGTGCTTCACTACAAAGTTATAGCAATTTTTCATGTTTTACCCAATAAGATGAACAGTTTAAACAATACCACAATTAGCAACTTTCTGTATTCCATGCCGTTCAGTACTACACTTAGATGCAACTTTGTAATTAATTAGAAATGTTTTAAAAGGTATATGTTTCTGCATTATCTATTTTTGCATTCACTAATAAAACTATATTCATCTGTAATTGCATAATTTTCTAGGGCCTTTGGCTCAATCAAGAGGTCGCGAAGTTATGGCTAAAAGAATTCCCACAATTCAACCGACAACAAAACAAGAAGGACAACATGAAACAGCTACTCCAACCACGAAAGGAGAGCATGAAGGAGCCAGTCCAACCACAAAAGGAGAGCATGACAGACCAACAGGAGACTATGGGACTGACAGTCCCACAGGAAGCTATGGAACTGACAAACCAACAGGAGACTATGAGACTCACAGTCCCACTGGAGACTATGGAACTGACAGACCCACAGGTGGCTATGGAACCGACATACCGACAGGAGACTATGCGACTGACAGACCAACAGGAGGCCATGGGACTGACAGACCCACAGGAGACTATGGAACGGACATACCGACAGGAGACTATGGAACAGACAGACCCACAGGAGACTATGGAACGGACAGACCCACAGCAGACTATGGGACAGACAGACCCACAGGAGACTATGGAACTGACAGACCCACAGGAGACTATGGGACAGACAGACCCACAGGAGACTATGGAACTGACAGACCCACAGGAGACTATGGAACGGACAGACCTACAGAAGACTATGGAACTGACATACCGACAGGAGACTATGGAACTGACAGACCCACAGGAGACTATGGAACGGACAGACCCACAGGAGGCTATGGAACTGACAAACCAACAGGAGACTATGGAACGGACAGACCCACAGGAGGCTATGAGACTCATAGTCCCACTGGAGACTATGGAACTGATAGACCCACAGGTGGCTATGGAACCGACATACCGACAGGAGACTATGGGACTGACAGACCAACAGGAGGCCATGGGACTGACAGACCCACAGGAGACTATGGAACGGACATACCGACAGGAGACTATTGGACTACCAGACCCACAGGAGACTATGGAACGGGCAGACCCACAGGAGACTATGGAACGGACAGACCCACAGGAGACTATGGAACGGACAGACCCACAGGAGACTATGGGACAGACAGACCTACAGGAGACTATGGGACAGACAGACCCACAGGAGACTATGGAACTGACAGACCCACAGGAGACTATGGAACGGACAGACCCACAGGAGACTATGGAACGGACAGACCCACAGGAGACTATGGGACAGACAGACCTACAGGAGACTATGGAACTGACAGACCAACAGGAGGCCATGGGACTGACAGACCCACAGGAGACTATGGAACGGACATACCGACAGGAGACTATTGGACTACCAGACCCACAGGAGACTATGGAACTGACAGACCCACAGGAGACTATGGAACGGACAGACCCACAGGAGACTATGGGACAGACAGACCCACAGGAGACTATGGGACAGACAGACCCACAGGAGACTACGGAACTGACAGACCCACAGGAGACTATGGAACGGACAGACCCACAGGAGACTATGGAACGGACAGACCCACAGGAGACTATGGAACGGACAGACCCACAGGAGACTATGGAACGGGCAGACCCACAGGAGACTATGGGACAGACAGACCAACAGGAGACTATGGGACTGACAGACCAACAGGAGACTATGGAACCGACAGACCGACAACGTGTACATGGAAGCACGAAGCAGAAAAAATAAAAAAAATGTAAGTGCGGACTTAGTCGATTACTGAATATATTTCCTTTTATGTTTCACACAATAGGAACTAGTACTGATTTAGTAATGGATTTTTATAAGTACGTATTTTTATATTGTGGTGCCAGTGAATTCCCACGAAAAAGTGCCAATTACATTTCTGACAAATGTAGCGATGAACAAGAAGTTCATGCGTTAATTGTAATTTTACTCAATCTGTGAAACATATTTCAATAATTACATTATTGGAAGGCCCTTTGCGTATTCCATTATTTTCTTTGTAGTGTCTAATAGTGAACTATTAAGCCACAACTTCGCAGCTTAAGTAAAAACATTCGAGAATATATGTCACATCATGAGAGAACGCAGTCTAGGTGTGGCATCAGAGTCACAATTGCAAGTCAATTAATATGATTTTTTTTCTTTGAAAGTAATTTTAAAAAATGTGCTCAACTTATAATTAACCATTGAAACAAATAAAACAATAATGACAGTTATGTGTAATAGACACACAAATGAAAACAGAAACAAGGTTTGTTAGCTAATTACAGAGTTAAGAAACATCATAGTTTTGGTGAATTTGTAGGTTAAGTACATTGTTATCTGTATTCTTACTTTTGTTCTTTGGTATTTCTGCAGAATTTCTAAAGTAATAATGGAAAGCTTCCAAATTGCGATGCTTAACAAAAAGGTAATGAAAAGACCAAGAAGAGGCAGATATGAACAGTGCTTCAATCAATCAGTCAGTCAATTAATCCGTCAATCAATCATTTAATTAAACGATCAATGTATTGCTTCTGTTTAAGGTCCAAACCCTTTCTTTACAAGTGAAGGAACTGGAACTCCTTATTAGAACATTGGCCGAAGACAAAAGCAAAGAACATGCAGCTAATGAACACCAAGGATTTGGAAGTAAAAGTGAGTTCCTTTCAGTTCTGAAAGTTATAAAAGTAAAACCCTAAAGCCGATCGATAATTAAGACGATTTGAGCCTGGTATCTGAATTTGAGCCAGATATCTCGACTTGACACTTTCTTAGGCCCAATAGGCCATTTGCACGATGGCGTAATTTTACTACAACTACCAGAATGCTCTACGAATTTTCTTTCTTATTCAGATTTTTATTCCCTTTTGAGAATAGTCGAACAATTGGCACTAATTATTTTACAAAAGAAAGTGGGCAAAGCATTCTGGTAGTTGTAGTATATGACGCCATCATGCAAATGGCCTATTGTCAAAGTTTTCTCTGGTAGGACTAGTGATAATTTCTTTTCCCTTTTCGTTTCTCTTAGGAAATTAAAGTTATCTCGGAGACAACTCGGATTAATATAAATAGGGACTTAGAAAAATATCATATTCGATTAAATTAAATCCTTATCCACTCTGACCCAGATGTACGATTGCTACAATTTTAATTTTAAATTTTTGTTATGCATTTTAGGAAAGCTGGGGAATATCGAGGACGAACTTGATTCCTTGTTGAATTTCAACCTGCGGCGAAAGTGAGCTCTGGCTGCGAACTACGGCAAGACAAATTTGATTGACAACAAAATAAAATAAGGGATATAATAAGAGTTAAGATCCACTTATCAATAAAGAACTATAACTTACACCCTTCCATTACAAATGGTTTGCTATGGAAGGATGTATTGGATAATGGGGGTTGTAATGGAAAAATTTTCTAGGAACTTAGTAACGTAAGATTGCTAAAGAATAATGTTTTTCCTTTTAACACTGTTCTGCTATTTGAAGACGGCACTCTTCCTTAAAGAGTAGTCCCCTTCACAGTTTTCTGCGCCATCTTGAAAGGCAGCCGTGCCTTTGCATCAAAGCGAGACGAACGGTGAGCTTACAATGATAGAGACCTGAGAATAATTGTCCTAGGTGTTAAAAAGGTATCTATCATTGCACGCTCACCGTTCGTCTCGCTTCGATGCAAAGGTACGGCTACCCGTTCAAGATGGCGCAGGGAACTGTGAAGGGGACTATTGTTTAGATTTTTGTGTAAACGTCATTACACAAATATTCTTCATTCACTTATATATTATATTATATATATATTATACTTATATGTGGTTTAATTCAGTGTTATCAATAAAGATGGATAGGGATATATTTGTTGTAGAAGTTGTACGCGCTTATCATTCTTTCATTTGATTCAAGAACGATCATTTGTATTCACACACGAGTTATATACCTATTTCAATTAATGTTGTCAGCAAAAGCTTACGCGACTCACCCGAAAGGGAGTATGGATAGAAATTACTAAAGCTATAAAACCACACAAATGCAGCCATACGACAACTCAAAATAGCTTACCTTGACTTTAAACACTAAAGAACTTTACTTGTTGATGCTAAAATCAAGACCAAACCTGAAAAAACAGTAATTTTTTGCCTACTAGCCATACTCCTTTTCGGCCTTGTCGCGTAGGCTTGAGACCTCTCGAACGACAACCTTTTTTGAAATAGGTGTATACGTTTAAGAAATATAAAACGCATGCCCATATGTCCGTACTGTGACATAAACATGCTGGGAGATGTAGAGAACACTAGCTGAGAAAAGCAAAGTTAGGAATACGAGTGCTCTACATCTTCCCGGGTGTTTTACCACAACAATAAGCCATAACAGATACATAATTGCGCAGATCGTTTTATATAACTCTTGTAAAATAAACATTTTCGATATTTATTGCGCGCTGGCCACAAGTGTCTCTGTTTTCTGATATTTGCATGGTAGCCAGCCAATCAGCTCGCGCGTTATATCTCGAATATCTAAACAATATCCTGATCCTTAGTCAAGAAAACTAACTCGTTATTGTATCAGATTTTACCAAGACATCCATAGGTGTTTTCCAATTGAAGATATATACTAGTATTATGGTTAATGTGCAAGAGAATGTAGTGTAAAAACACCTAACACACACAGATGTCAAAAGCTACAATGCAAGAGATTTCAAATAGGAGGTTCGATTCTTTGATGTGGACAGTGAAATTTTGAATAAGCTATTTCGCTCCCAGGCCGCAAAGCTTGCCTTTGAGTTCACTTATTTTCAAATTAAATATTTTCTGAATTGCATGTGTATTACAATTGAAAGCACGCTGGTACTGAGTTAGAGTTCTATGATGATGTCATAGATGGTGTATAGAATAGAAAGCTTTCTATTAACTATTCTACGAATTTAATTAAATCGTGTGGGGATGCATCTTTTGAAAAATTAAAAAAGGCGCCCAAATCTTCTAAGATGCATGGTATACTAAAGTATTTGATTAAAATGTGTGACTATATGATGTGGTTGTATATAATTATTTCAAAAACCTTGACGGTGATCAATCTGAATCTGAGAGGGAACAAACATTTTTCTCTTGTATTTCCTGAATAAATGCGAAAAAACCACAATTATTTTTACACAAAACTCAGTCATGACTTGTATTCCCAATATCAAAGCCAGCTACATTATTCGGCTTGGTATCAAAATGTTTAGCTAGTTACGTATACTTTGTTTCAGATGAAATGTTGACTGTCGAAGATCTGAAATAGGTATATATTGTTTATTGTTTATTATGCAGTGTATTGTTTACAGCATAGGTGATTTGCGCTCATTGGCGTCGGTCGGCAGAAATCCACGGCAATCGATTGATCAATTGATCGTTCAAAGACAGTACTTAGTCTCTGATGAACAAACATCCGGTCGTTCAATTGTGAATTCAATAAGATTGTTTTGAAAGTCACCCATGTTAAATGCTTCAAACCTGATTATTTAGAATCAGAATTCAAACCACACACAAAGTAAGACGGAGAAACAGTGCACCAGGAGAGTTCTCGACCGAGTTCACGTTTTTTGTGTAGTACTACGTTTTTATAAAAAAGCCGCTTTGTTTTCCCTGGCTAGCAGAACAAAATCAAAGAATAAACACGTGAAAAAAATATTATTCTAGTATTGTTCATTGGCTGGAGCAATGAATTTGTATTTCAATTCGAACAAATTTCAGGGAAAATAAGACCTCAAAAAAAAAAAAAAATCGGATTCAGTTCAATGGCTGTAGCTTTTAATGTTTCACAGAAAAAGAGGCGTTGTGTAA
Source organism: Telmatactis stephensoni (assembly GCA_029948255.1). Taxonomy (NCBI): domain Eukaryota; kingdom Metazoa; phylum Cnidaria; class Anthozoa; order Actiniaria; family Isophelliidae; genus Telmatactis; species Telmatactis stephensoni. The sequence goes on from JALIZF010001555.1 coordinate 297,446, forward strand.
ATAAGGCCTTGGGACAAAATAAACACAAGAAAATAGAAATCAAAGACAAATTATGAGAATGTTTCATGATATATTTATATACAACCTTACTGTTTCTCGTGATCATATCTATCAAGCTCCTCAAATTCGTAATACAAACGAAGCAAATGACATAGTATATGCATAGCAGATATATAAACCTGGTATAAATAGATAAATTAGATATCTTTATAACAAATTAATATCGTTTAAAAGATTTCTACTTATAAATGGCGTTTTGGTCCTCAGCAAGTTTAAGCGCGCTAAAGACCCATGCATTTCGACAGAGTTGGTTGTCGTAAAACTGAAATTACATTGTTGAAGTTGTTAGTTGTTTTAACGATGTTGGTCTAGTAGATCTTTTCTGTGAGAGCAAATGCTCGCTCACTGACCGTCGGCTGTTTGTTTTTAACCCTGATGGCCGATCTCTTGAACACTTTGTGATGAATCTTATTAATGCAGATCTAAAGGACTGCATTCTAAACACATATATCACTGGATTAATGAAAGAATTAGCGTTGCAAATCACAAGAGCAGTATAAATAGCGTTAAACGATAATGTTATATCATTTCTAAAGTTGATGACTTGAACGACTGCAAACGGAACCCAGGTGGCAAGTGACACTGCGGCAACAATGAACAAAGTAACTGCCAGTTCTCTTTCTTTTTGAAATGATCTCTTCAATATTGAGTTTTCATCGTGATTGTTGTGAAGTTTAACAGCAATATAAACACCAACATATGCTGTACAGATTACAAGCAGTGAGACAAGCAAAGCTGGCATCCACAGAAAAAGTGACACTTCAAGTTCAAAGTACAAGAGACTACAGACCCAAACACCTGCCACAATCAAAGATAACAGCCAAGTAACTCCAACACTAACAAAATACGTTAAAGTACTTGTTATACGATGTCGTAGAGGACAAACTGTAGCCAGCATTCTTTCCAGTGAAATGAGGACAAGACCAAACAAAGAGGCCATCCCAGTAAACACATGAATGGTGTTTTGGACGTAGAAAAAAACATGATCAGATCTTCCAAATGTTCCCCAAAAGTTAAACAATAGCCCAAGAAAATGTACATTCATTGGTACAGAAACGGTGCCAACGAAAAAGTCGGCAACAGCAAGGTTGACTATGCAATAAGAGCTTCTTTTTCGTAAATGAACGTTTAAGAAAAACGTGACGATGGTTAGAAAGTTAAAAATTGTGATAATTAAAGCTTCCAGGACCAATAAACCACACCACATTGCCCCAATCTCTTGAGAAGGCAGGTATGATTCCAAAATCCCATCCAAGCTGGAGTTGTTGCTGTTCATCTTGAGTAGTTAACAGGTTGCAGCAGTTATATTTCAAGTTTTCCTCCTCGAACACTTTGAGCGGATATTATGCAAAACACGAGGGCAATTATGATGTTGGGAAAACACCTGCAAAAGGCGAAAAGGGTATTCTTGATTTTTGTCCTTCGAAAGGCTGTTGCAATTATTTCTAGTTTCGATGCTTTAAGCAAACAACAGAAAAACAATTTTTTGCTAACATTTTTTATGGATTCTCTTCGTGAAATGAGCAGCAAGTATAATATGTAAACGCTGAAAGATCTTTCACAGCATGGTATTTCATATATATCACACAGAAGATAAAAAGATGCATCTTAAACTTGTCTTCCTAAAGAACCTCTCACTATGATGTAAGCAGACCGCAAAAAGGACGCTCTTCTATTGGATCATCGATCTTTGGTTGTCAATTGTTTACAAATACCAACAACTGTGTAGGTGATTACGTCCATTATCGATTCATTATTTGAGCCTAATGCATAATGAAGTACAATGACATTTGAAATGTTATATACGTATGATGATTACTATTAAGTTCTTTTTCTGTGTTTTCTTTTCCATTATTTTTCTTTGCGGAAAGAAGCTAGTTCGATCGTTTAAACAATTGCTCACACTAAGTTGCCAATCGTTTGTGAGATTTTATCATCGCAGAAGCGGAAGGATCATACGCAGACTCAGTATGCACTGTTTATTGTCTTTTTTTCACACCTATGTGAGAAATGCAACATTGAGTCTGCGTATTTCACTCCACTTCTGCTTCGGTCTGAAAACCAGTCCTTATTCAGCAAGCTAATTGTGATTTGATGTGTGGGCAAAAAAAGAAAATAGTTTGAAAATGATTGATGGTCGGCTTTGCGAATGAAAAAAAAAAAAAAAGAAAAAAATCAGTCTGAATTAATTTGGACCATTTCTAATATATGGATTTCAACTTTCCCAAATAAGCTTAACTACACACAAACAATGGCTTACGTCAATGGACCTGACAGATTCACATAATAATTCGTTTAATGTATAAAACACTTCTATGAAAAATACATGTCTACGTGAAGAAATTTCATGATTCATTTGTCATATGATATTTGGTCAGATTTTCTCGTCTACACACAAAATACACCAGAATGTTACGACTAATAGCAACGACCAGCAGCAAGAAATCAAATAGGGGTTTTTGTTTATCTAAATCTGACAAATGTTTGTTTACATACACCTTTTTGAAAAAGTTTGAATATGGACAATATTTTTAGGGAAGAAAATTGAATCCAACTTTTAAATATGGTTAATACATTTCTTTATATGGAATTTGAGCGTTAATGATGCTTAAACTTTGAAATTTCTCATGTGCTTTGATTGTGCTCCTATTTATAGACAACTTCTGCACGTTTTCTCGAATTATGGAAGTTCTTCTAGGGTTTAAATAAACAAAATAAATAAATAAATAAATAGAGCGATAACACTTAAACCGTGAAATAACTTAGTAACTAAATAGAGACAAATAGTAACAAAACACTTTGTTTTCTATTGTTTCATTAGTACTATTTGTACTTTTTAGTTAGTACTTGTTTCACGGTTTCAGTGCTATCGCTCTAAATAAATAGATAGATAGATAGATAGATAGATAGATAGATAGATAGATAGATAGATAGATAGATAGATAGATAGATAGATAGATAGATAGATAGATAGATAGTTCAACGTACTTTATTGACATGACCTGGTTCATTCCAGGTATTGTTAAAGTTTACAAGGTTTTTTTTTTTTTTTTGGTTTTTATACGTAAATAATAACAAGTAATCAATGAAAGGTGATTTGACATTTTGTTATTATTATGGAACAGAAACAAATATGAACTAATAATACATGTATATAAATATATATGAATATAATTGAGATGGAATATCTTATGGATTATATTTCTGAAAGTTTTTCTTTTCTTTTATGAAAACATTTTGATATGTATTTTGATAAGTAAAATATCACTTTTTCATCTAATGATTTCATAAGAGCAGATAAATAATTTGTAGAAAAATCAATTTTGTCCTTGAGTTTTGATTGAAATTCTAAACGAAGATTAGAATAAGCTGAACAGTCGGCAATCATGTGTTCTTCTGTTTCTACTATTTTATCTTTGCATAATAGACAAAATCTTTGGTCCTGTGGTGTTTTAGGTATAGTGTATCTTCCAGTTTCAATCGCTAATTTATGACTGCTAATTCGTAGTTGTGAAAACTGTCGTCTTTCTTCAAAGTTATTTAAAGTACTCAAATATTTTTCTTCTTCGTAGTATTCTTTAAAAGTTTTGTAAAAAGAAAGTTTTGGGGAGTTATTTAGTATATGTTTCCATAAATTGAAATATTGAGTTTTCATCATAGACTCAAGATCACAGATAGTCGAATTGTTTATAACGCAATTGATCGAGAGTTTTGGAAAATCAGAATCATAGTTTTTTATCATCTTTTGTAAGTTCGAGATGTAAAATGGTTTATTTTTCTGTGATAATACATTAGATAAGAGTAAGGATTGCTTTGCAATTGAGTTCTCAGGTAAACAGATTAAATGGTTGAAATATTTGATTGTTAATTTGTCAATAAAAATTTTTAAAGGAAAGCGACCAATTTCGGCTCTGCAGGCAATATTTGAGGACTTATTGTTTACTCCTAAATAATATCTACAAAAACGCAGATGAACCTTTTCAACATCATTTTTGTCCCATTTTTCAAAAGATAGTGGTGAATATAAACTCCATATTTCACTCGCGTATGTTAGAATTGGTGAAATGTATGAGTTGAAAAGTTTATTAGCGTGCATTGGTTTAAGTTTTTTTAGGTCAATTTTTCTAGCAAGTTTAAAGAAAGCATTTAAGGCTTTATCTCGAATTTGTTTTAGATGGGGTGTAAAATTTCCAGTTGAGGATATTTTTACTCCTAGATAAGTATATTCATAGACCTGGTCAAGCGGTTTAGAGTTTATAACAAATGTGGGTGGTTTGCCCATTTTCTTATTTGTAAAAATCATAATTTTTGTTTTCTTTTCATTGATTGTCATTTTCCAATCTGTACAAAACTTTGATAATGCATTGAGACTATTTTGGAGACCTTGACGTGAGTGAGATAAAAGAACTAAATCATCAGCATAGAATAAAGAAGATACCTTCAATTCATTAGTTATGAAAATGGGATCCGTATATGGTGTTTGATCAAATAGTTTCGGAAGGTTGTTCAAATAGAGATTAAATAGTAAAGGACTCAATATACAACCCTGATAGATAGATAGATAGATAGATAGATAGATAGATAGATAGATAGATAGATAGATAGATAGATAGATAGATAGATAGATAGATAGATAGATAGATAGATAGATAGATAGATAGATAGATAGATAGATAGATAGATAGATAGATAGATAGATAGATAGATAGATAGATAGATAGATAGATAGATAGATAGATAGATAGATAGATAGATAGATAGATAGATAGATAGATAGATAGATAGATAGATAGATAGATAGATAGATAGATAGATAGATAGATAGATAGATAGATAGATAGATAGATAGATAGATAGATAGATAGATAGATAGATAGATAGATAGATAGATAGATAGATAGATAGATAGATAGATAGATAGATAGATAGATAGATAGATAGATAGATAGATAGATAGATAGATAGATAGATAGATAGATAGATAGATAGATAGATAGATAGATAGATAGATAGATAGATAGATAGATAGATAGATAGATAGATAGATAGATAGATAGATAGATAGATAGATAGATAGATAGATAGATAGATAGATAGATAGATAGATAGATAGATAGATAGATAGATAGATAGATAGATAGATAGATAGATAGATAGATAGATAGATAGATAGATAGATAGATAGATAGATAGATAGATAGATAGATAGATAGATAGATAGATAGATAGATAGATAGATAGATAGATAGATAGATAGATAGATAGATAGATAGATAGATAGATAGATAGATAGATAGATAGATAGATAGATAGATAGATAGATAGATAGATAGATAGATTAGATAGATAGATAGATAGATAGATAGATAGATAGATAGATAGATAGATAGATAGATAGATAGATAGATAGATAGATAGATAGATAGATAGATAGATAGATAGATAGATAGATAGATAGATAGATAGATAGATAGATAGATAGATAGATAGATAGATAGATAGATAGATAGATAGATAGATAGATAGATAGATAGATAGATAGATAGATAGATAGATAGATAGATAGATAGATAGATAGATAGATAGATAGATAGATAGATAGATAGATAGATAGATAGATAGATAGATAGATAGATAGATAGATAGATAGATAGATAGATAGATAGATAGATAGAGAGAGAGAGAGAGAGAGAGAGAGATCTCTTTTATTTAACCTCGGTAAAATTTTCATCAATTACAAAATTGGTTTTCATGAAAACCGAGAAAAATATATATGTACATAAAACTATAATGATGAAAAATAATACTCAATAACCTAAAAATATATCATAACACTATCGCAAATTTAAAATATCAAGGATCCAACAGACGAGAGATTCCTCTTAAAAGCTTTTAAACTATTGGACAGTCTGACGTTTGAGGGTAATGAGTTCCATACTTTTGCACCATTATACGAGAGCGCTCTTTTTAGGTACTCAGTGCGAGGGCCTGGTAGGGCTAGGCACTTTTCTCTATCACGAAGATCGTAGGTATTTTCTTGAAACTGAAAGAGCTCTCTAATTGATTTTGGTGCAAGAGCATTTAGTGTCTTAAACATCATCAATGCTTTATGTTCGCTTCTTCTTCTTTGTAAGCTTATCCAGCCAAGAGAAGCTAGAATATCACTGGATCTGATATCGTAGCTGCTTTTTGTTAATATTCTTGCAGCTCGATTTTGCATTTTTTGCAATCTTTCAGCCGATGTTGCTGGTAAATTATCCCACACCACATCGCAGTAATCGAACCAAGGTAAAACTAGGGAGTTATAGATGGTAATGGCTGTCTCTAAGGGAATGCAATCACGTACCTGCCTTATGCCTCCCAACCCAGATGATATTTTCTTACAAATATAATCAATGTGAGCGGCCCAAGACAGTCTTTCATCAATTACAACACCTAGAGTTTTCGCCTTTGAGACTCTAGTAACTGGTTCGTTGTCTAAATATATGTGTGGCTCAGGGATAATTTTCCTTAATTTATCATCAGAAGCAATGAACATGTGCTCAGTCTTGGCTGAGTTTAAGCTAAGTTTATTAGCCTTCAACCAATTACAGATTCCAGAAATGTCAGCATTTACGTCGTTGAATAATGACTTTTGTGATGTACCACAAGTGGTGAGACTTGTGTCATCGGCGTACATTCTGGCATTTGAGAAATGAATACTGTTAGGTAGATCGTTTATATATAAAATGAATAATAATGGCCCAAGGATTGAACCCTGGGGTATGCCACAATCAAGTGTTTTTAGACTTGATAAAGTATTATTTATGTAGCATTTCTGAGTTCGACCTGTCAGGTAGGATTTAAACCACCTCGTCGACTGCTCTGCAATGCCATAATATTTTAACTTTTGGAGAAGGATAAAATGATTTACCGTGTCGAAGGCTTTTGTAAAATCTAAAAATGTGACACAGTTCATTTTACCTTCATCCATATTTGTGAGCCACTCTGTTGTGGCTTCTAGCAAGGCAGTAGCAGTCGAATGAAGCGGCCTAAACCCAGACTGATTTTGTGAAAGTAGGTTATTTGAATTCAAATACTCATATAATTGGTTGAAAACTATTCTCTCGAAAATTTTGGCAACTGAGGATAAGACCGAAATAGGACGATAATTATTCAAGTCGTCTTTGCTATTTGCTTTGTGAATTGGCGTAACTTTTGCAAGTTTCATGCCTTCAGGAAAAATTCCTTTATCAATTGAACGATTAAATACTCCCACTAACGATTGACTTATGATCGGCGAAGCTACTTTAATGAAGTATGACGGAATACCGTCAAGACCTGTTGCTTTTTTACTGTCTATGGATTTAATGACTTTCATAAGTTCTTCAACTGACGTGTGCCGTAAGGTGAAGGTTGAACGAGCTCTTATCAAATAGTCATTAAAAGCAATCGGTCCATCTGGAACTGAACTTGCTAGTTTAGTACCAATTTCCGAGAAGTGGGAATTGAAAATTTCTGCAATTTCCTTCGAGTCACTCAACGATATATTGTCTACTTTGATAGATGAAATATAAGAGCTAGATTTAGTCCTTCTTGAAAGGACCTCATTGATAGTTTTCCAAGTCTCCTTAGAGTTTTTTGAATTCTGAGCAAAATGATTTTCATAATATAATTTCTTAGCTCTTTTTATTTCGTTGTTGACTCGATTCTTTACAGCCTTAAAATTATTCCAGTCATCCCTCGAGTTTGTTTGAATAGCTATCCGTTTCTTTTTATCTCTATTGAACATAGCTTTCCTCAAGTCAATAGACATCCAGGGAGACTTTTTGTTTCTTATTCGTTTTGTTTTGACCGGTGCATGTGAGTCAAGAACAGAGAGGAAAAGCTCCTTCCATTTGTCCCACATATCATCCGGGCTTTCCATATCATTCAAGGAATCCCAGGGGAGTTCTTCTAAATCCATAAGAAACTTATCGGAGTCAAAGTTTTTAACCGACCTGTATGAGATTGAACAATGATTGTTGTTTGTTGGTATTGCTATTTTACGGATTACATAAACCAAACTATGATCACTGATTCCAATGTGGATCACGCCACTTTGAACTACCCTATCTGGGCTATTCGTTAGAATCACATCAATGAGAGTTTTACTTTTTTCTGTGACTCGAGTTGGTTCTGTAATTAACTGAATAAGCTGAAACAATTCAGCAGTTGACTTTAGATGTCGGGTTTGTTGACTCACAATAGTAGATAATAGATCACAGTTTAAATCCCCTAGGATATAGGCTTCTTTAAATTCAGAATCTATCTTTGTTAATATATTTTCAAATATATTAAAAAATGAACATGGATCATAGTTAGGAGGCCTATAACAAGCTAATACAGCAAAAGACTTACTATTTGGTTTCATAATTTCAAAACATAGCGACTCCACTTTGTTATCAGTTAAGTCACTACGGTTTTTCCCATTTATGCCCATTTTTAAGTATACACAGACTCCCCCACCAAAACGGTTTCTATCAGACCTAAAAATCTCAAAACCCTCGATGCTCACTATAGAACTTGGGATAGATGGATCGAGTCTTGACTCATTTATACAAAGAAGATCAAGATTTTGTTGAGATACCCACATTCTCAGTTCATCTATATGAGCTACGAGGCTAGTTATATTCAGAGAGGCCATTTTAAATCCCCTTACATTTGGGACAAAATTAGGTCTGCTATTACCGTCAGACATAGCGTTAGAAACGATACTAGGGAAATAAATAGGGGAATCTGTCTCGCCTAATGGATCCTTACCTGCGAATCATGCCGCAGATAGATAGATAGATAGATAGATAGATAGATAGATAGATAGATAGATAGATAGATAGATAGATAGATAGATAGATAGATAGATAGATAGTTCAACGTACTTTATTGACATGACCTGGTTCATTCCAGGTATTGTTAAAGTTTACAAGGTTTTTTTTTTTTTTTTTTTTTTTTTTTTTGGTTTTTATACGTAAATAATAACTAGTAATCACTGAAAGGTGATTTGACATTTTGTTATTATTATGGAACAGAAACAAATATGAACTAATAATACATGTATATAAATATATATGAATATAATTGAGATGGAATATCTTATGGATTATATTTCTGAAAGTTTTTCTTTTCTTTTATGGAAACATTTTGATATGTATTTTGATAAGTAAAATATCACTTTTTCATCTAATGATTTCATAAGAGCAGATAAATAATTTGTAGAAAAATCAATTTTGTCCTTGAGTTTTGATTGAAATTCTAAACGAAGATTAGAATAAGCTGAACAGTCGGCAATCATGTGTTCTTCTGTTTCTACTATTTTATCTTTGCATAATAGACAAAATCTTTGGTCCTGTGGTGTTTTAGGTATAGTGTATCTTCCAGTTTCAATCGCTAATTTATGACTGCTAATTCGTAGTTGTGAAAACTGTCGTCTTTCTTCAAAGTTATTTAAAGTACTCAAATGTTTTTCTTCTTCGTAGTATTCTTTAAAAGTTTTGTAAAAAGAAAGTTTTGGGGAGTTATTTAGTATATGTTTCCATAAATTGAAATATTGAGTTTTCATCATAGACTCAAGATCACAGATAGTCGAATTGTTTATAACGCAATTGATCGAGAGTTTTGGAAAATCAGAATCATAGTTTTTTATCATCTTTTGTAAGTTCGAGATGTAACATGGTTTATTTTTCTGTGATAATACATTAGATAAGAGTAAGGATTGCTTTGCAATTGAGTTCTCGGGTAAACAGATTAAATGGTTGAAATATTTGATTGTTAATTTGTCAATAAAAATTTTTAAAGGAAAGCGACCAATTTCGGCTCTGCAGGCAATATTTGAGGACTTATTGTTTACTCCTAAATAATATCTACAAAAACGCAGATGAACCTTTTCAACATCATTTTTGTCCCATTTTTCAAAAGATAGTGGTGAATATAAACTCCATATTTCACTCGCGTATGTTAGAATTGGTGAAATGTATGAGTTGAAAAGTTTATTAGCGTGCATTGGTTTAAGTTTTTTTAGGTCAATTTTTCTAGCAAGTTTAAAGAAAGCATTTAAGGCTTTATCTCGAATTTGTTTTAGATGGGGTGTAAAATTTCCAGTTGAGGATATTTTTACTCCTAAATAAGTATATTCATAGACCTGGTCAAGCGGTTTAGAGTTTATAACAAATGTGGGTGGTTTGCCCATTCTTTTATTTGTAAAAATCATAATTTTTGTTTTCTTTTCATTGATTGTCATTTTCCAATCTGTACAAAACTTTGATAATGCATTGAGACTATTTTGGAGACCTTGACGTGAGTGAGATAAAAGAACTAAATCGTCAGCATAGAGTAAAGAAGATACCTTCAATTCATTAGTTATGTAAATGGGATCCGTATATGGTGTTTGATCAAGTAGTTTTGGAAGGTTGTTCAAATAGAGATTAAATAGTAAAGGACTCAATATACAACCCTGACGTACTCCTCGATTGTATTCAAATGTCTTTGTTCTTTTTGTTCCTAATTTAATAAAACATGTTGTCTTCGAGTACATACTTTTGATCAACTTATAAAAATTTCCGTTTATATTATTTTCAAGTAATCTAGTAAATAGTCCGTTATGCCAAATACAATCAAAGGCTTTCTTGAAGTCAACAAAAACATGCGTATATTTTCCCTCATTTACATTTTTGACATATTTGTCAATGTTAGTTCTTAGAGTAAATATATGATCAGTAGTCCTATGATTTGGGAGAAAACCAATTTGGGATTTATGAATCAAATCGTGCTTTTGTGTAAATTTTAGTAATCTTTGATTTAGTATAAGTGAAAAGAATTTGCCTAAACAACTAGAAACACATATGCCTCTATAATTGTTTGGATCATCGCGATCTCCATTCTTGAAAATGGGGGTTATTGAACCTACACACCAGGTGTCTGGAAAATTTCCCGATTTAAGTATCAGATTAAATAGTTTAACATATACAGGTAGCATGTTTTCAATACTGTGTCGTATCATTTCATTTCTTATTTTATCTGAGAATGCGGCTTTGTTCGCCTTTAGAAGTTTCGTACAAGATAGAATTTCTGTCTCAGTAATATCTGTGTTCAATTCGAAATTGGGTTCACAAAATGCATTTTCAAGTCTTTCCAATCTTTCATCTGCTGCTTGTTGGTTATCGCACTGTGCATGTGAGTGCAGTGATTGAAAGTGGTTTAACCATTGAGTTTCGTGTATAGGAGGAAGAATATCTTCTTTTATCTCCTCATCAGCCGAGTTTAAAATCTTCCAAAACATAGAATTGTCTTTATTGTTTTCTATCTGAGATAAAATTTTATTATGAAAGGACCGTTTTTTAAACTTTAGGAGCTTTTTAAATTCTTTTAATTTTTGATGGTATGATTGCCTTATCTTAGTGTCATATGGATTAGCATGTTTTAAATTTGATAACTTTCTAAGCTCAATTCTAATCCGATTGCAGTCGTAGTCAAACCATTTCTTTTTACAGAATGAATTTCGTTTCTTTTTGCTTTTATGTCTTTTCAATTTTAGAGATAGCTTAGAAGCAGCCATAAAAATTGATTCAACATCATGAACTGCGTCGTTTATCGGAGTTTTACTGTATGAAGTGTAATCTTTTTCTAAAAATGTTTGTATTAAATTTTGGACATTTGATGATAGCATAGCATTTTTGAAGGGTTCAATGGAATCAAAAGACCATTGAAATTGAAGGGGTAAGTCCTGAAGTTTATCAAAATTAATATTTGTGCAATCATTATTAGTTTCTTTTTTAAAAATTTTATTTGTCCATGCAGAAATGGGACTATGGTCAGATAGAGGTGTAGGCTGGTCAACATTAAAATAGGAAATGGTGTTAAAAAATTGTTGATCAGCAATGATATAATCTACTGTACTTATTCCATTGTTACTGTGGTAAGTAGTTTTCCCCAGAGAATCACCTCTTACTCTCCCATTTAAAATTTTTAGGTCAAGATTTTTACATATGTTAATTAATCTTTCGCCATGTGAGTTACAAACAGAATCAAATGCGTTTCGCGATAAAGTTTTTAGTGATAAAGCACTGAGGTCACCTGTAATGAAATTATTCCCTTCTGTGCTAATAGTGTCATCGTTATTGGAGGTTCTCGCATTAAAATCACCTAGAAGAAGAACATTGTTTCCTAATCTCAAGAAATAATCTATATCATTTTCAAGTGTTTCAAAGATTTGTGAGTCAAAGTAATTTGAATTTTCAGGAGGAATATAAATAGAGCAGATATATAAGTCCTTACTTTCCTTAAGAATTGTTTTAGAAATTTTACACCATATAAAATTCTTTGAGGTCTTGATTAATTGAATAGAATTCTTATATATCTTTTTGTAGTAAATACAGATACCACCTGATTTTCGACCATTTGATTTTGCTTTACTAATTTTTTGCGGTGCAATGAAATAATTTAGATAATCGGGAATGTTAGATAGATAGATAGATAGATAGATAGATAGATAGATAGATAGATAGATAGATAGATAGATAGATAGATAGATAGATAGATAGATAGATAGATAGATAGATAGATAGATAGATAGATAGATAGATAGATAGATAGATAGATAGATAGATAGATAGATAGATAGATAGATAGATAGATAGATAGATAGATAGATAGATAGATAGATAGATAGATAGATAGATAGATAGATAGATAGATAGATAGATAGATAGATAGATAGATAGATAGATAGATAGATAGATAGATAGATAGATAGATAGATAGATAGATAGATAGATAGATAGATAGATAGATAGATAGATAGATAGATAGATAGATAGATAGATAGATAGATAGATAGATAGATAGATAGATAGATAGATAGATAGATAGATAGATAGATAGATAGATAGATAGATAGATAGATAGATAGATAGATAGATAGATAGATAGATAGATAGATAGATAGATAGATAGATAGATAGATAGATAAGTAAATACTCGAGGGGCAGAGAATTAATAAATGCTTGGCATTGAATGTAAGAAGCAGTTTGATGACTTTGATTGCAAAACTGGTATGATTTTCTTTTTTTATTTTCCACGCTGGATTACTGAATACGATTTTCACATGATTTTAAAAGGCATTCATTTCAGCACGTATCACTTAACCATTCGCATAACTTGGTTTTCGAATTGAATTTCAAGTCTGACGGACAAGACTTGTGATATGCAATTCCACTATGACAGATGTAATACTTGGTACAGTCAGCAGGGTCGCCATAGTGATCATCGGACTTGCCATCACACGAAAAAGGTTCTAAGAATTAGAAAAGTACCTGAATTAGTGGTCATCTTCAAAGAAAAAGCTTTAACCGCCGCCCGATTGGCTCAGCTGGATGAGCGCCGATGTTTAGTGCGGAAGGTCAGGGTTCGATTCCCGGACGGACCAACACTCAGGGTCTTTAAAAGCTTCAGGAGAAGGTGCTGCTTTGTAATTACATCTGTAAATGTTAGACTTTCAGGTCTCCCATATCTACTACACATATCGTTACATTGGAGGGACGTTAAATCCCCATACTACTATACAGGGAGTGTGTAGCCTGGCCTATAATACAACAGGGCCTACTGCCAATTGGCTGTCAAAGATTGTGGTGCCCGTGCCCTCGTAGTGGAGATAATCAAATAAAATTCAATGGAGAAAGATTGATAACGCCTATCCTGCACCCCTCGATCGTCTTTGTTAGTCAGGCAAGCAGGCAGGCAGCCAGCAAGCCAGTTAGCCTGTCAGTCAGTCAGTCAGTCAGTCAGTCAGTCAATCAGTCAGTCAGTCAGTCAATCAGTCAGTCAGTCAGTCAGTCAGTCAGTCAGTCAGTCAGTCAGTCAGTCAGTCAGTCAGTCAGTTTGTTTGTTTGTTTGTTTGTTTGTTTGTTTTTCGCTCGTTCGTCCGTTCGCTTGCTCGCTCTCTTGTTTAGTTGTTTGCGTGCTTGGTATATATCTTTCATGTTTCTTTCTTATTTATGTTTATTGAATGTGTTTTTTGTGTGTATGTAGAACTTTTATTTAGACAAACCTGTATCTGGGGCTGACGTTGCTGCTGACGTTACTGCTGACGTTACTGCTGACGTTACTGGCTGTTTCGTAATTCCCGTAATAGTTGATTCTTTGAGCTGAGCAAAAGCGTATTCAGAGTAACGCTTTCCACCAATGACATTGTTCTGATCCCATGAAACATCCCATAACACGATTCCACCAATAAGTGGCAAGTCTCCAATTTTCTGTACGAGAAGATAAGGAGGAATATGTATATGTACAGGGGTGTCCAGTTCAAGTAGGAGAGGAGATATAGTCCCATTCGCAGCAATTTTGACTCTCGTCACGCAGCGTTCAACCAGAGCGTTGCGTGACCAGACCAAACACGCCTACGAATTAAGAGACTACAGAGTACATTACCAAACTCGTGCCCAGCCACTTATTTGTTTCTACTAGCTTTTAATAGTGCGCGCAAAGGAGCTTAGGAAGGAGGGGAAAAACGTGGCTCCGCTTTTTCTTCCTTTCTTCCTTCCCTTGATGCAACGTGAGCTCGCTAAATCCTTCCCATCAATCACTGCGCGAAGAAGAAGAAGCGACTGGGTACGAATCTGGTATATCGCGTGAATGAATGGCGCGGTGAGTGCAAATAGACAAGGCGCAAAACTGAAAAAGTCGATCGCAAAAAAGTGCAGAAGGCATTTTGGGGTAGAGGCTGGTAACATAACTATTCTAAATTAATTTTTCATGCTGAATCCGAATATGACTGTTACCATGACGTATTCTGCAATCTTATACGTGTAAGGCGTGTTTTGTGAATTGCTACAGTCTAGCTCTCATACAGTCATTTCATAATAACGGCTTTTTCATGTAATTCCAAAAGTTCCCAAACTTAAAACCAATTACCATAGCTGGAAAGAACACATCAAAATCAGTAGAACTGTGAAGTTTGAAAGATGTCAGTTGAAAAATCAAGGAGATACGTATCTCCTTGATTTTTCAACTGACATCTTTGAATTTTTAATTAAAATCGAAATTAATTTGTATCTCTTGCATAACTGTAAGTGTTTTCATACAAAATTTCGTTTTTAACAAACAATATTGTACACTGTGTGGAGTAGAGGCAAAAGCTCGAACTTTAAAATTTAGCGAATATTATTTGTAGAAAAAACCGGGAAAAACAACGCTAAAATGGCTGATTTTTGGTGTTCGTTTTCGAAGAGTTTTATCCTTTGTTCTTCTCGATCTAACTCTTTAAATAATATATTGATTGATATGAAAACCTCTTACTTACTTGGTAAAGAGCTTTCAACTCGGAAGGCGGTCTGTAATACTGTGCACTACTAGCACCTCCTGTCGCAGCAGGCATTCCAATGAATATTAATGGTCCATGCACGTGGAGATTTGGACTTAGAGAAATCAAGCCACTGTTTGAGAGTTGAATCGAACCGATTTTCCTGCTCCGGTGTGACAATAGTTGTTGTAGAACTTAATGTACAGATGATCCATAAGCTCACCGGCGAGCTCAAGCCCTAAAAATCATTCATAAAAAGTATATAAATTTACGTCTCAAATCAAAATTGATTATTTGATTTCTTGTAATCCTAGCCTCAAATCCAAAATATCTCAAATTTCTCAAAAATCTCATCACTACTCTTAGAAATGCTTACTCCATTTTCATTCGAATACATTTTTAGTGGACTACTTTTCGTGAACGACGTGAAAGAAGATTACCTGACTGTCCCCCAGGTCCTAGGTAGTGGTCGGGATAAGGACACTGTGGTGCTCCAGTTAGAAGATACACTTTACTCTGATCAGCATCCATGAGTCTTCTCATCTCTTTGATGAAGTCGCCATAATGATCTCCACGACCTCCTTCTATATCCAAGTCAATACCGTCCATTATAGCACTAAATCAACGATAAGATTAATGATAATTGAAATTATAGTTATTATATAATATTATATTATTATTGGGGTCTCTGTAGGTTGGTCGGTCGGTCAAGTTGTGGTTAATGGATAGGCGGTTTGTTTGTTGACCGATTGGTTGGTTGCTAGGTCGCTTGGCTAATTGGCTTGTTTTATGATGCTTGCTTTCAACTTGAAATGGTTGAATGGTTTGTTGCTCGTAATATTGGTTTATCGGTTGCTTGCTTGTAATTTGTTGTTTCATTTTTTTAGGGAGCAAATGAGATCTAGAGGATGAGAGGAAGGAGAACACAAATACTTGGGAGAAATTGGTTTCATTTGAGATGTTGATTGCCTGATGTGTAAGTCGATTCCAAAGACAAATAATCTCAATATATATTTATTAATTGTCTCTTGCAAAGCATGAATTGTTTCTCCCTCTTTCGTTAATTCTGCAAAATTGTTACCCTAGAGTTACACTATTAGTATATATTGATTGATTTGATATTGCTCTATTTATTTTTGATATTGCTCTATTAATCAATCAATCAGACATTTATCAAGTTAGCTGCATCCTCAGCTCACCTTCCAAACGGTCTAAGATTTTCCTTATGTTTACCACCACCAAGGAAAAGATCATAAAACGTGTTGGCCAACTCACGTGCTTTTGCAGGAGAGGGGAGGGTACCATCACCTGTGGCACCACCCACGGACATGATGACTTTTTTGCTCGCTTGTAATTTGTTGGTTGATTTAGGGAGCAAAATTTTTAGGGAGCAAATGGGATCTAGAGGATGAGAGGAGGGAGAAGACAAATAGTTGGGAGAAATTGGCTTCATTTGGGCTGTTGATTGCCTGATATGTGTTTCTCTCATATTTACAACTATTCTCTAACCTTCCAAACGGTTTAAGACTTAGAGTTCCTTCCATACGATTACCACCAAGGAAAAGATCATAAAACGTGTTGGCCAGCTCACGTGCTTTTGCAGGGGAGGGGAGGGTACCATCACCTGTGGCACCACCCACGGACATGATGACTTTTTTGCCAAGTTTCTGACATTCTTTGATGCCTTTCTCGATTTCGGTACAATGCAGAAGGAATGGGTGATCAGGAGAAATGGGAGTCTTACAGTGGAAGGCAAAATTCAACGCTGGAAGTTTATCTAAATCCAATTCAAAAACATAGAGTTTACTATCCAGAGTTCTTTAGTACTGAATTTGTCAAATAAATACACCACTTTCAACACAACTTCTTCGTAGACTTTGGAATATAATACTTAGACTATCAAACTGTATGGGAAAACTGGGAGAGAAAGTCTTGAATTGAAAGTCGTGAAACATTACTTCATGCATCAGGACAACTCGCTCTCGCTTTCTCCCCAAATTCCACAACCTTTATAAAACAACTTATATTACGCGCGCTATGATTGGTCGATAGCGTGTTCTATGCAATGAATGAAATAGAAAACGTGCCTCGAAATAATCAATGTGTTTCATAAAAGAAACAGGAAAATTGCCGCTGTGCTATATGCGGATTAAGATCACTTGGTGGTTAGACACTCGCGAAGCGTTGAGAAGCATTACTGTTCAACACTTCTCACGTGCTACTTCTCACGTGGTCTGATCAATTCCCGAGTGTTCTAAATCTATACACACAGCATACGCGCGCGTTTTCTATTTCTTCAAGACTGATAGTGGCCTAATCAGGACCACCTGTGTGAAAACGTTTATATCATTATTCGATCCAATACGAGTTTACCTTTGTCCCGCTGGTCCCAAAAAATAATAACAAACGAAACAGCAATGATGTCGTATTTAGTCGTCCTGCAGGTTTCCGCCAAGGACTTTTCGTAATTAGCAGGACCATTTGCAGGACCCGCACCATTTTGACCCCAATACCCAACCAGACGCTGACGGCCAGTGTAGTTCTCTGTAGCAGTTAACACGAAATATAATAGGTTCAAAATCAGTATCGAAAAATAGTTGGATTTGCAATGGGACTAATAAGATATTTTTAGCATCATGTATGTTTAGAAGAAGATCATTGCAAACACCACTTTTTTCCTAATGAAATGTTTATTTGAGCCTGTTTAGAAATCAATTGATATATAGATTTCCTCCCTTCTTTCTTTCTCTTTTTCTTTCTTTCTTTCTTTCTTTCTTTCTTTCTTTCTTTCTTTCTTTCTTTCTTTCTTTCTTTCTTTCTTTCTTTCTTTCTTTCTTTCTTAAAGACCATCATTGGTGCAAGCACATTATTCAAGCTATAGTACCAAAGTATTTCCTTAGTTTGGGAGAAATGTCTCACCTCTTTTGGCCCAAACAGCGGTAACGAAGGCAACGAGCAAGATTAATAAAGATCTCATGATGAATTGAAGTGATTCACTCTAACCAGATCCCTCGAAAATGGGTGTAAATTGCTTGAAATCCCATTCAGTACTAAACAAATACAACCCTTCTATGTGAATAGCACTGTTTGAACGGCCCAAAATCTTTGTTTTCTCATATATATATGATGGGAACATGTAAGCAGATTACGTGTTTGAGAGGAAGGATATGACATCGAAGCAAACAACAGGTACACTGAGCTAACACGTCAACATGTACTTCAGTCCTAAAGGTTGCATTGGTGTATTCCTTTTTATTTTGGGGAGAGGAGGACAACAGACGAAACTTTACCTGAAGAAAAGGCTACTTTCTTTAAAAATCTTTGTCTGTCTTGGAGAAAACTAGTTATTTTCAAATGATTATTGCAATCTTGGACAAAACCCCTTGAGACAATTCCAACATTTTGCTCACAACTTAAAAGTTCGAATTCGAGAGCAATCCTCGTCACTATCCCATCTTCCCTCACCTCAATGTTGTTGTCAACTTAAAACCAGGCCTGCTGTATGGGCAACCCTCTGAAACAACATTGAGAATGGGAAAGGACGGTTGACCATGTTTTTCTTTCGGTGATCAGTATTCTCGATAACGGATCTGAAACGCTAGAAAACCTTATATTCATATTTCTGCTTTCTTATATTCATATTTCTACTTTTGATTTTGTTTTCTGTTTTTGTTTTGTTTTGCACTACGTAAATTATGATGCATATTATGGAATACAATCAACCTAAAACCTAAAAAACTGTGTCATCAAAAGATGTTAAAAGCTAAAAAAACATTCTTAAAACATGTACTTAAATTAAACATCAATCTAATGTCTCAATATCGTTGGCAGACTAGGGTGTGCTATCACACTTGCACTTTAAATGTTCGTGCATTGTTCAAAGTACTTGAAATGACTACTTTCTGCATCTTTTCCAATACCACTGGTCCTTCCTTTCCAATCAGCTTCCTCATTACTTGATCCAACTCCTTAGACCAACCTCCTAGAACGTCTATTATTATGTTGTATTGATCTACCCTGGGTACTGTTGCTTAAGTTCCCATCGCAGGGGTGCGTACTTGGTGTTTTTTTCTTGATCTTTTCGTTCACGGTTCTCTATCCAGGGGCAACTCATTTCTAACATATAACCTTCTTCTCTTCATGCTTAATAATGCGAGCATCTACACGGTTTGCTTTTAGTTCTGTATTCTCTCCAAACACTGGAACGTCCCAGAAGGCCTCCGCCTTTTCATTTTCATACTTGGGTTTCGGTTGAACAGGAGAGTACCATGCTCCAAGTCTTTGAGCATTTCAAAGAACACAATCTTCAAGGCTGCGTTGTGTCTCCACAAATACGTACTCTGAGCCAGGGTGGCGGGGCATCCAGAGGAACAGATGTGGAACTGTTTCGAGGCTGTTGCCACAAATTCTGCATGACATTTAATTGCATCCGTAGGGCCTGTTCGAGTTTTCCCATGATATACACGCGTAGGTAGCAGTTGTTCATATAGTTCGACCATCCCGGCAATAGTATGTGAAGAACAAGAAGACTAGTGTCTCAGCCACGCAAAACAATCCTTTACTCTGATGCTATTATTGTCCCAACGTTGTGCAGTGAACTTAATTCCTTGCCACTTACTCTTCTCTTATTGTATCCGGCTTTAACTGTTCCACCTTATTCGTCTTTATAAAATACTCTCCAACCTCTGTATGGTGTACGTTCTTACCATCCTCCATGCATCCAGAGGGTTCTGGATATTCTAAATTAAGAGCCAATCTTTGTTCCTTAGCAAATCTTTGGGCGTCTTTCACAAGAGAGAGGTTACCCGTCTTTACAGCATGCTCTGGATACCTTTGTTTTAACTCCCACCGCAACGGGCCATACTTTAACGTCTCCTCTTCGTCCTTCTTTCCTCTATTGTCGATCCATGGGCAGCTCATTTCTATCAGCAAAACCTTCTTCTTCACATGATCAACAATCCGAGCATCGACTCTATTTGATCTCACTTCGTGATGTTCGGCGTACACAGGGATGTCCCAAAACGCCTCTGCCTTGCTCGATTCATAGTGTGACTTTGGTGGCAGTGGAGAGTACCACTGTGGAACATCTTCGAGTAATATTAGGTCATGTAACACTTCATAGAATAGAACTTTCAGAGCAGCGTTGTGCCTCTCTAGGTATTTATTCTGAGCAAGTGCTGAGCAACCTGCTAACAATTATTATTATTATTTTGTCTTTACACAAGCTGGTTTTATGCTGAATGATTACCCTAGAGAGCGGATCATAACAAATGATCAGGGTCCAAAGGGCTCCCTCTTCGTGAGTTCATAATTGCAGAACTCTTCTCAAAATCCTTGCTGTTCCTAGGAGTGCTGTCTTCTGGAGAAAAGCTGTGTTGATTTGAATGTCTAATTTTTCCAACCATTTATCCAAGCTCTTAGTAACACACCCAAGAGCACCTATCACTACTGGAATTACCATTACCTTTCTCATGTTCCATAATCGTCCAATCTCTATCTTAAGGTCCTGATACTTTTCTACTTTTTCTGTTTCCTTTTCACAAATTCTACTATCACCTGGGATCGCAATGTCAACTATCTTACATATTCTTCCCTCTTTTTCAATAACAACAATATCTGGTCTTCGTGCTCCAATTACATTGTCACACTGTATATTCACATCATTATTATTATTATTATTATTATTATTATTATTATTATTATTATTATTATTATTATTATTATTATTATTATTATTATTATTATTATTATTATTATTATTATTATTTCGTGTTATCTCGGTTTGATAGAATACCGGTAATATTATTATTATTATTATTATGCAGTTTATTAAAAAAAACAACTATATGCATATACAATTCCGCATAGGGCGCGAAGCGTAACCTATGGGATAATACAATTATTACATTGGCTATGGGCCATACATACATATCGCTAAGGGTCAGATTAACATCAATCCAGGACGGCCCCGCCCCGGCCTTATGTCCCGGATTTCGCTAATCGGGCCCTCAGGGGCATCCCTATATAAAAACTATATATATATAAATAATTCATCTGCTTAGTTAACCCTCCCAACCTATTCCAATCAAAATCTTAATAAATTCAGACGTATTATTGCCCGTGGAAATAATAATAAAAATATTAGTTATTAATCTCAGTGGAAAAAGAGAGAAAAGGGCTATATATCCCTTATACTTCTGAGAAGGAGCCCAATTAACTGGAATTCGAATACTGAATAATGTAGAAACTCACATTAATTACTTATAGCCGGAAGAATCAATTAATAAAAAAAATTACCATGTATCCTTATAAATTCGGAGAGGGAAGTCTTATTAACCATGCTGAAATTCATTAAAAAATTCAAGTAACATAATAACTTAATTTGGTATAATGTTCATGTAACCTTTGTTGTAATTGTTCATGTTCATACTGCCACTTTAAATGTTCTTGCGATATGCAAGGAGCTTGAGATCACTGATAGCTGCATCCTTCTGAGAACATCTTTGGTCTTATCTCCCATTAACTTTCGTAGCTCACGTTCCATGTTGTCTGACCATCCGCCCAAAACATCTATAATGATGTTGTACTGCTTCACTTGATAATCTGGATAGAGCTCTTTCAATTCCCATCGTAATGGTCCGTACTTCAAGGTCTTCTCCTTCCTTCTTCTGCCGGTTGTCAATCCATGGACAACTCATTTCAAGGGTTGTCACTTCTTTGGTCTTATGGTTGACTATCTTGGCGTCGATCCTGTTTGCCTGTAATTCGTGGTTCTCACCATATGTTGGGATATCCCACAGGGCCTGGACATCATTGGTACTGTACTCTGGTTTTGGCTTGATTGGTGAGTGCCAAGGTGGCACGCTGTCAACCAGTTGGAGATCTCGTAGTATCTCAAAGTACAGTGCTTTGAGAGCGTTGTTGTGCCTTGTCAGATACTTGTTTTGAGCGAGAGCTGAACAACCTGACAAGACGTGAGCCATGCTTTCAGGCGCCTTGCCACAGAGACGACAGTAAACATTGCCCGTTGATAGTGTTTTTGTCTTCTTTGTGTGGTACAGCTTGGTTGGTAAAAGCTGTTCATAGAGCTCAAACATACCAGCAACCACATACGTGGGGCATGTTGGCCATTCGTTAAGCCACAAGAAGCACTTCTTGGTATTCAAGCTCTCATTCATCATCTCGACCAGATAGCGATGATCAACAGAGTCATAGGCCTTTCTGACGTCAACCCAGGCAGCACTCATGTTCCGTTTCCCCCTATGACAGTCTAAAGTAACCATCCTATCGATCAGTAGGTTGTCTATTGTTCCGCTACAATTCTTCTTGGCGCCGCGTTGTTGACACTCCATTAGGTTGTTACGTTCCAGGTGATTATCGATTGGGATAAGTAGACAAGAGGTGAAGAGCTTGTAAATCGTATTCAAACACGTGATCGGCCTGTGGTTCTCGCTTGAAAATGGCCCAGGTTTGGGAAGAAGGCTTGTCTTTCCCCCAGCAAACCATACAGGATGCTCTTCCCTTCCTTTCACGATCGATTTGAAGCACGTGGCCAAATCACCGTGTAGTGAGTCTGCCCATTTCTACCAGTAATTGGCTATGTGATCAGGGCCTGGAGCTGACCAGTTTTTCTTCTTTTTAATGGTCTTAGTAACCTCATCTTTGCTTATCGACCACTCCGCTTCAGATGGCTCCCCAACTTTCTGGTGTATCACGTCTTTGATCTCTGTAAGCCATTTTGGTGATGGGTTCCCTGTGCCTTCTTTCTCCCATAACTGTTTCCAGAAATTTGCTGCTTCGTCGATGTCATTAAAAAGCTTTACATCCTCATTGGTCCTATCACCTCGTCCCGTGTACACTGGGCGTGGATTGTCCTCATCCTCTTTCACTGTATCTTTCAGCTTGCGGTAAACTCCGGCCGGGTCAATTCTAAATTGATAGTTCAATGTCCTTGATTCCTCTTGCTTCTTTGTCCTTACATAACCTCTTTTTAGCTTTCTTAGCAAACTCTTGTTCTTTTCCATATAACATAATAAGCCGGCCACGGACATGTCACGGCACCGCTCCTTGATAACTGCTCTGTTCTTCCTTCCACGTTTAGTCAACTTCCGATTCGCTTTGATACGCTCTACTTCGGCCTTTGTTATTGATATCTGTCCTCTTAAATCCTTTACTTTCTCTTCGTAATCTCTCTTGATTCTCTCTATTTTAGATGTTTTCTTCTTGCTTGCTGTTTTGTGTCGGTGTTTTTTCCAGCCTATTATTATTATTATTATTATTATTATTATTATTATTATTATTATTATTATTATTATTATTATTATTATTATTATTATTATATACTATTTATTTATTATTATTTTATACTATCTATGTTTCACGGATTAAGTGCGTGCACAAACATACTTATATAAAGAAATGAATAAAAAAATGAATAAATAACTTATGATAAATGCTAAATAAAACTTATGGCTTAGGCCCAGTCTAAGGACATGGTCTCAATCTTACTCTTATTATCGAGTTTAATAATATCCAAATTAAATTCATTTTCCTTAAAGGGGTAAACTAAAAAAATAAATTAGATTAAAATTCACAAAATTCAATTGTAGCAATTCACAGAATTCGTCATTTACACGTATAAGATTGCAGAATACGTCTTGGTAACAGTCATATTCGGATTCAGAATGAAAATTAGTTTAGAATAGTTATGTTACCAGCCTCTACCCCAAAATGCCTTCTGCACTTTTTGCGATCGACTTTTTCAGTGTTGCGCGCGCCTTGTCTATCAGCCAGACAAGCAAATTAGTTATTTAAATTTGTCAAAATTTGTCACAGAAAATCTGCTCGTGTGAAAATTAAACGGCTTTTAGATTTCTCACCTCTTTTTGCCAAAGCTCCGGCTGATAACACAACCAGTAAAACCAACAAAGCTTTCATTGTGACTTAGTAGTGTACCCAAACTCTGCTTCCTTTGAACTGGGATAAATTGCTTAGAAACTAGCCTTTTACCGAAACATGAATCTCTAGCTCTTTCAATTTTGATTGGTTACTGGGTATAGTTAACAATAAATGAGATGTCATCGTCATGGCAACTGTCACCTTTGCATCGACAAATCAAACCCAGCTATACCCCATCGTCACGAAAAGAATCCATCTTTTCACTCCGCTCAATCTGACACTTGCTTTTGAATCATGTTTCTATATTATTCTGACAAAAAAAAAAAACACCTCTTAAATAACTTCAGCCATAAGAAGACACTTTTCCAGTGATATATAATTGTAAGTTTCTAGGTGACTGACTATGTAACGAAAAATTTACCTTTGTCTTATTTTCAATTCCTTATGGCTCAAATGTAGAATGTTGGAGTCTTTGGGTATGCTTAAGGGGTATTTCGAAAAATCAAACACCTGGAGACATTTTGGGGTAGAGGCTGGTGACATAACTATTCTAAGCGTACCGATTTTTTATGCTGAATGCGAATATGACTGTTACCAAGACGTATTCTGCAATCTTATACGTGTAAATAATGTATTTTGTGAATTGCTACAGTCATTTAATTTCTACTATAACGGCAATTTCATGTAATTCTAAAAGTTCCCAAACTTAAAAACAATTACCATGCGGCTGGAAAGAGCATATCAAAATCAGTCAAACTGTGAAGTTTGAAGGATATAATGAGTTGAAAAATCAAGGATATACGAATTTTCAAAAATCGAAATTTGTTTAAGGAATAGAAAACGGTTTCCCGTGTTTGATAGCCTGATCAAAACATGCGTGATGTTGGGAGAACACGAGAGAGCGTAGTGGAAGCACGAGCCGTAGGCGATAAAATAACTAACACGCAAATAGACGAAAATAGGAAAAAGAAAACACCGGCGAAAAAAACAAATTGACGTGAGCGTGTTTGATACTCTCATCAAACACGGGTTTTCAGCCAATCAGAGCGCTCGTTATATAAGAGTTATTTTATAATGGTATCTCTTGCATAACTGTAAGTGTTTTCATAATGTGTGTGTTTTCATACAAAATTTCGTTTTTTGAAAATTCGTATCTCCTTGATTTTTCAACTGATATCCTTCAAACTTAGCTTCACAGTTTTACTGATTTTGATGTGCTCTTTCCAGCTATATGGTAATTACTCGGGCTTCCGTAGGAATGCCCGAGTTATAAATTGGGCTTCGTTATTTTTTTTTTTGTTTGTTTGCCTTCAGTAACAAATCGCAATTTAGGCACTAAAGCGCATGCGCGAAATGTAAGCGCATGCGTAGAGTGAGTGAAGAGTACATGGTTGAGTGAAATTGTCCTCGCTGAGTTTCGTTAAACTTCGCTGAACGTAAGGATGGATGATATAAAGTCAACACGCTCAAAACACAGACAAAGGCACACACCATTCGCGGTAGACCCACACTAAAAGATGGTGAGCGTTTTCGGAACGGGTCGATCCGCGAACTTTACGAAAGATCAATTTACGAGCGAACCATTTTGAGTAAACCATTTATCGAGAATGAGGAGCAATTGCAGAATACCCCGCAGCTCAAAGCTGTTTTATGTCGCCAGTGGCTAGGCGGCTACGCGGTCAGAAAGTAGCTAGCCTGCGTAGCGGCCCAAGAGGGGCTGGGAACGGGGAGGGAGGGGGTGGGGGGCCCTAATATGCGCCGCTACGCAGGCTAGAAATCATTTAGCAGACGAGATATCCGTGTCTTAGTGGAGCGAAGATTGGGATGCCTGTGTCTTAGTAGAATCAAGATATATTATAAAGTGGCTACGCGGCTACACGGCTACGCGGTCAGAAAGTAGCTGTTGGGATGCCCGTGTCTTAGTAGAATCAAGATATATTATAAAGTGGCTACGCGGCTACGCGGCTACGCGGTCAGAAAGTAGCTGTTGGGATGCCCGTGTCTTAGTAGAACGAAGATATATTATAAAGTGGCTACGCGGCTACATGGTCAATAATCACTGCGTAGCCACGTAGACATATTGTTTGATCATTATTAGGGCCCCTGTGGTATTCCCAAAGACTAACCGTTTATTGATTTATTTTTGGGATCCCTGTGGTATCCACTGCGTAGCCGTAGCCAGTGGCTACATTATGGCTACATAAAAAGCTTTGAGCGGCGGGGTATTACTAAGACACAGGCATCCCATCAGCTACTTTCTGACCGCGTAGCCGCGTAGCCAGTGGCTACATAACGAAGCTTTGAGCGGCGGGGTATTCTGCAATCTAGCCGAGAAGGATGCTATACTTATATCAAATGAGCAATGTTATGTTGAATCAAAGCATCATCGTGCATATAGACGTGATTGTGAACCAAGCAGAATAATAGTATGAACTCTAAAACGTCTGAGGAACAAGAACAGAAAGCTGAAGGAGTTTGTGTACAAACGTATTTACCGAAATATACGTCCGAAGTCTTCCAAGCTGCATTGTTTTGTGAAGGTTAGAACACTTACCAAAAATGAATGTAAACTTTTAACAAAGAGAATGAGCTTGAATAAAATCACGTTTCATGAAAAGAAACTTTTGTTTAATTGCTCTAAGAGGATTTATCAAGGGATATTGAAGTTAAAATATAGAGCCATCGCTATTTATCATTGTTTTCTTGTAATAGAGTGATGTCTCTTTACAAGGAGACTCAAATATCAACTTATTGTGAACTTAAACTGAGTACAGACATAGAGAGAAACCCTGGTCCTGCTCCAATATATATTGACTCAAGCAAAACAATAGCAGCACCATATAGCCAAGGTAATGAGCTAGGTATTTGGACAAAATTCAGGACAACAATGTGTTACAATGAGTTTGTGCTCTTTGATTTACAATGACAAACAAGGAATTAATTCTGACATTGACCTTGTATCAATAATGAATATTGGAAATCAGTTGTATTCAGGTTTGTCTCAGTTGGCCAGACAGTCCTTTTTGATGCAAACAGAATTACCACCAATGTTAAATGTGTTTGATACTGACTATCATCTTCAATACAGTGAAAGCTAGACTGGCACTATACATCAAGAGACTACAATAGAAGGATATCAGTACTGTAATTCTTTACAAAGAGCCTTTGAATCACTCCTGTCTGAAAACTACACAAATTTTGTGTTAACAGTAGGTTGCACTGATGTTGCTATATATTGTAATGGTAATGTGGGGTTCAAAATATTTGATTCTCATTCAAGGGATATTTATGGTAGAAGCCATTCGCAAGGTACATGTGTGCTGCTGGAGGTATCATCACTGAAAAACTTAGTAAATTATTTCCAGAGTATACATGGCAATGAAATATTTGAGGTGAAAGGAGTGCAAATTAATGAAGTTCAAAATAGTATACATCCTTACAACCATGCTTACCATGAAACCAGAAAGTTGAATCTAAGTTTTGCTGTGGCTGTCTATTCACTCCGCTACTCCATAATAAAACCGTGTAGTTATTGGAATTCAAACACATTATCTACTGTCATGGACAATGGCAAAAGTTTATATGATAACTTGTGTTCAAAGAAGAATTTACAAACACCTGATTTACCAAAGATTGTCAATATTTATGGGGCTGAAGTAAGTTTACATAGTATTAACTGAGAAATCTGATGTATTGTCACTAGATTCCTTACAAAGCATATCAATTCTTGAAGATGCTATTCTAAATAATGAATGTACAGGGTTATGTAAATACAAAGTTATGAATATAATTTTTTGTATTTCCACTCCCGGTTAATTAATACCCCACATTGGAATGAATACTAAAAATAATATTGATTGCTTTTATGATATTCCCTTTTTGATCCAGTGCCAGTTTTGTTGAGATCGTAAAGTCCTGTACAATCAAACTCAAATTTGTCACATCTCACACTGAATATAAAGCGTATTACTATATTCTTAAGAGACATCGACGATTTGCGAAGCTATGTTGACATCTTCGTCAGATTTTATGCCTTTCTAACATTCCCAGCATAGAAGCCCGAGTTCACGCAGTTATGCGTCTAGTTGTTTTAAGTTTGGGAACTTTTGGAATAACATGAAAAAGCCGTTAGTAGAAATGACTGTAGCAATTCACAAAATACGTCATTTACAAGTATAAGATTGCAGAATACGTCTTGGTAGCAGTCATATTCGCATATAGCATGAAAAATCGGTACGTTTAGAATAGTTATGCTACCAGCTTCTACCCTAAAATGCCTTCTGCACTTTTTGCGATCGACTTTTTCAGTTTTGCGCCTTGTCTAGCAGTCCTTAATTATCATCCCCAATTTGAAACAGTATTTCATTCATCTATCATCAGTTGTAGTAGATGGAATTGCTTCATTATATGCACACCCTAATAAAAGGTCCAAAATCCCGTATTATTGATCCCTAAAAGGTCCGAAAAACTCCATCCAAAATATATGGGAGTCCCCCGCCAAATGAATAGTTGTTTAGGTTTTCCTTGTTGCCATGCATTAATGGGGACTACAGAAATAAATAAATGCACTATTAGAATTAAGAGTACTTTGATGAGACAAGAGAAAATGAGGTAAGAGAAGGAATCGCGCGTATTAGTTCTTTGGACAATCATATGCCCCGTTTGATGTTATTTTTAGAGTGAATCTGATTGGTCGAGAGCGTACGAGCTTTCGCATTGCCTCAAGGTCACAATGACGGAAAAAGGGTGTATAACGTTTGTCGATGAAAAAGAGTTTAAACTTGAGAAAAGGGCGAATGGAGTGCAAAAAAAATCGAAAATGTTATTGGTTAAGTCGAGGTCGTGGAGACGAAGTTCTGAAAATAGCATCAAACGGTGCATATGATCGGTCACGGGGGATTCCTTCTCTTGCCTCATTTTCTACTTGGATGAGGTCATCCTCAGCAGGACCTTAAGGGCAGAAATACTGCTTGCAGCATCTCCTAATAAGGACACCTGTAGGATATTAAGCTCAATATATATTTGTATACCAGCCCCCTTAGGGTCAAAGAACAAATAAAAACATCAGCCTTTTTCGGCTATATGCCCCTCAGCAGTTGAAATCGGAAAGCTGTGATCGGTCTGGAACAGGAATGGTTTAGAATTTGCATCATTTTTTAAAAATACTTTTACTATTCATAGTATGTTACTTTAATAAATATGATATATTGATTGCATTAGCTATTGGTTATAAAATATATATTTGAGGCAGAACGCGCCCGCTGATTGGCTAGCTACCGAGTACTAGTACTACGTACTAGTTTATATCAGAGGACGTTAGAGACATGGGGCGCACTAGAAAGTTGACAAATATTTTATAAAAGCAATATGAAATTAAACCATAACACACTGACGGACGTGTAAGGAATATTAATTGCTGTTTAATATGTGAGCATTGTCAGCCGATGGCTTAATTTTTGCAATAATTGCACGAAGATTGTCATCCCTTGGAAATCCGCAAAGGATTTCAAACCATTTTGAAATAACAACTCTTCAGTCTTCGCAAACGTCTATATCTTATGAAATTGTAACCTAAGTCACGTTTTTTAGTTACAATTACCGCTGACATATAATTTTCGAGCCGCCGATCAATTCAGATCTATAAGGTTTTTTCGTTTTGCCCCAATTCATTTTAGCGAGTTGTTTGTAAATCTTAAAATTTTAAAGAAAAAAGTTAAACTTAGCATTCAGTTTCCCTTTAACTCAGAAACAGATCACAGGGAGCCCAGCTTGCGAAGTTATTTTGTTTGATATGCTAACTATAGCTAGTCGCTAACCATAAAGAATCATATGTTAAGTTTCCTGAGGTTACGCTTGCTAATAAGTAGCCTGAAAGCAAATTAACAGAACGCTTTAGCGTAACGCACTCCCGCTAAAGCTAAGAAAAACAGGATGCTGTCACTAGACAAAAGCATATTAATACTCTAGCTGATTCCTCCGTAACCACGCCTTCTCCAAAACGCACATAACTTGTTAGCACCCTGACGCTATTTATATCGGTAGTGCGGCGATGCGTAAAATGCAAACATTCACCTGGGAAAACCCCAAAGCAGGGTTAAGAGAGAGATGATATTGGCGTAATAAGTAGTATTCATGGTTTGTTCAATTACACTTCTCAACTAACAAGCTAAAAATAAAAAGCTGATTCATTTGAAGGCTTTTATTTGTTCCATTGCTTTAACACGACGGTATTTTGACTAGACAAACAGTGAGTAAGGTTTTTAAATTTGGATTATATAACTTCTGATATTCACGTGAATAAATAGAGCATTTAGTTTATATCTATGGCACTGTAGTGTTCTTAATTCACTTTCTTTTGGTATTTGGACTTCAACGATAATGGACTCATAATGGAAGACCATCAATTTTCTTGCGAATTTTGTTTGAAGTCGTCAACCCTCGAAGGTCAGATTCAAAGTCTCAAATCCAAGTCTCCATCAAATTGAATCCTAAATCAGAAAGTACATCCTTTGAATCCGTTTTGATGCAAGACAAGGCATTACAGCGAAAACTCCAAACCAGCTACTCGTCAACTTCAATTACCAAGACAGAAATCCAGCCTGAGAAGTGGTTTCCAATTATTCAAGATCCTAAACTTGTCCGTGCTGGTCAACTTGCTTCGCTAGCTCTTCTGGAGGAAGCTACCGCTCAAAATAATGACATAAATTGGCTAATTTTAAGATATCATGGACTTGAACTTCGCTTCAACGAGATTCTGAGGCGCGAGTCAAGGGACTCTAAGTAAAACCCGCTTCGCCAAAATGTCCTGACGGCGGGAGGGGCTCGAAGGAAAAGTTTGTAAATACATTTGGAAGCTTTAAAATTTCGCAAAAACTGTTTTTTTTAAGATGTAAATTCTATAAAATTTTCTATATTGTTTCTTAAAAATCAGTTAAGAAAGAAAATTCACATTTAATGATATTTTATTGATTTATTAAAAACCCACAATACCCTACCCGGGTAGGGCATAGATTTGCTTATCCCTTCGGGGTGATGCTAACAAGTTGTGCAGGTTTACTTTGCGCTGATTGGCTACTGTCTTCTCGAGGAATCAGCTAGCTCTTAATTAATTAAAAAGGGAAAGAGGAGGGTTTTCTCTTCCGCCTTTCTCCCTCGTTCTGTCCCCTCTCCCTATCCCGTTTTCCTTCCCCCCCGGCCCTCTCCTCAATCCCTCAACCCTTCGCCTTTCAGATTATTACTCGTAAATTTGACAACTCATTTTATTGTTCGTGATGATTTCTTACACATCTTAACATTGCACATTAGCAGGCCAGTCACAAACTTTTGAATTTTTGTTAAACTTCAGCCCAGGAGGACAGGACTGGTCGTAACGTTTGCCTCCATGACATTGGATAAACTTTGAGCAATCGCTTGGGTTGGCGTGTATGCCATCGCCAGCGGTAGAACATGAAAAGGAGACTAGAAGAAAATATGGTATTAATTTAGCATCACTTCATGCTATTTCATTGTTATTCAGAGTTGCCTAGCGGTATTATAGTTTGTGAATATATTGTCCATTGTGCTTGAATGATTCGCATCCTGGTAGAGCAGTTTTCGTATCATGAAACTCAGCGCGCCGTGTTGTGACCGTATCACAAGGGAAACCCTAGGGTACTCTACTGTAATGTAAACAGGCCCTCAAAGTGAGACGCGCGACATCGCGTCAATCAAAGAAGGTTATTCGTCTGTTATAGGAAACTACGAATCAACGCGGAAGCCCGTTTATCGTGTGAGGAAAATTGAAAATTTCCATGAGACAACAAAATAGTTGGCATTCTTCTGTACTCATTTCACTCCACCCTCCCATCTAGCTATTTCTTTGGTTGCACGAAATAACTTATAAATGAAAAATGCACAATATGGTGGTCATTCTCCAGTATAATTTCTCATTCATTATAAAGAGAATATTTTTTTTATTTCATAGCTAGATACTGAGATTCACATACTAAAATTGAATTTAGTAAATTTTCGTTCGTGCGCTAGTATTAGCCAATCAGAGACGTGCATGAACGACGTTTACACTGGTGAAAAAACATTGTTCACGTTTCTGATTGGACGAACCATATTTTTTTCACTAGTGCATGAGAAGATATCGTTTGTCCAATCAGAAACGCAAACGACGAAAACTCACTGTAAACAAACTTTTAGGCGCCTTTGGGACGTCTTGCTCAGAGCAAAAATGGCTGCAGAGTCAGAGAGCTCAAGGTTTGTGTTGTTCGATGGTTCAATGCCAGTGCATGGAGTCATTTATTCAGGAACACGAAAATCCAAATACTGTGAAAAAGACGAAAAGAGATGTCTCTTTGTTGACAGAATTTCTTAAAAACCAAAGTTGAAACACGAAGCGAGATAGCCGACATTCCTCCTGTTGAGCTGAATGAGCTTTTGAGTGAGTTCATCGTGTGTGTGCGAACCAAGGAAGGACAAGAGTACGAAACATGGTCGCTACGAGGGATGTTATCCAGTTTCGAAAGACATTTTAAATCAAAGTCTTATCCAAACAGCATTATTAATGATCTTGTGTTTGAAAAAAACACGAAAAACACTTAATTCCAAGCAAAAACTGCTGAAGAAACAAGGAAAAGGAAACAAACCGAAAGCATCTGTCGCCATCACAGAAGGCGAAATAAAAAACCTTATAATACAAGGACTTCTTGGTGTATCAAGCCCAGAAGCAAT
Organism: Telmatactis stephensoni; assembly: GCA_029948255.1. NCBI lineage: Eukaryota > Metazoa > Cnidaria > Anthozoa > Actiniaria > Isophelliidae > Telmatactis > Telmatactis stephensoni. The sequence continues at coordinate 330,432 of JALIZF010001555.1, forward strand.
TTAGCAAGCCCAGAAGCAACACTCTATAGCTCAATAATACTCTTCATTTTTGCCTAAGAGGAATAAGCGAGCATCACAACATGCGCTGCGCTGGAGCGATGTAAAACTGTGTAAAACCGGATAACGGCGCGCACTGAATATTTGGAGTTCAACGAGCGGCAAACAAAAACACGCACATCACCGCGATGTTGCACCAAAAATGTTTTCAACTAGTGATACATTTTATTTAAATTTATCACTCTATTCACCCAGACTTCAACTACATCAACTTCTGTTGAATCTCAAGATGTTTCTCCCTTCATGAATCCTGGACAACAAGCAATGGCTTTGTTTTCAAATGCCGTTATTAATAGCGAACAGTTTTCAGTTACTATAAACACTGTCAATCAGTCTCCACCACTCACTCCAATCTAAAAAAACCCTCAAAAATAGTGGAAGAGAATTAGAATATATCCAAAGTGATTCTGATGGTGAACTAGGATGAAGAGTTTTCAGTGAAAGGCAGTCCTAGCACTACTGACTCTTTATTTTGCGAAAAATTGTAAGTTATGTATTTGATGATTTATCACTAAATAATTCATACCTCTATTTGTAAGCTTGCACAAATATTCAGCTTAAAAATGACATCTAACCTATTTTAAGCATTTTCAAATTTTTGGATTGAATTTGCGGTCTTTTTAAAATAAAAGTATTTGTCAATGACAGAGTGTTTACTTAGATTGCTTTTTGATTATCTAATATGTTCTCTATAATACAACCTGACATTTCGACATGAGATAAAATTGCTAAAAATTTGGATTTCCAAAATCTCTGTATCTATGAAATAAATAAATTACACAATGGAAAATGTTTGTACGATTTTTATGCACTCGTCGATGCGTATCAGAAAACTCACTCGTTGATGCGCTCACTCGTTCGATTTCTGATGCTTCTCAACTCGTGCATATAAACCGTACGCGCGCATTTTCCATTGAGTAATCTCTATATATACTATTATGGATCAGGGGGGAATCTCAAAACGTTTACCTGGTGGCTGGGTGACAGGTGGTTGCGTGACAGGAGGCTGGGTGACAGGTGGTTGCGTGATAGGTGGCTGGGTGACAGGTGGTTGTGTGACAGGAGGCTGTGTGATAGGTGGTTGCGTGACAGGTGGTTGTGTGACGGGTGGTTGGGATGTGGTTCCGATACAGGTGAGTTTGTTACAAGGTGGCCATGGTTGTGTGGGTGTAGTGTGTGGTGGTGGTGGTGGAGGTGTTGGTGTTGGAACAACAGTAGATCCTTTAAGCTGAGCAAAGGCGTATTCAGAGTAACGCTTTCCACCAATTACATTGTTTTGATCCCAGGACACATCCCATAACATAATTCCACCAATTAACGGCAAGTCTCGTACTTTCTGTGGGAAAAATTGGAAATTAGTGTATGAGGGGTGTCAACACAAAAGGGGTCTTGTCTACTAAGACCCCTTTGATGTACCATCTTTCAGATTTGCCGCTTTAACAGCAATCTTTAGGGGTTTTTTGGTCATTTCTCGGCGAAGATAGGAGAGAGAACAACAACAACAACAACGAAACTCTCAAAAGAGGGGGGGGGGGGGGGAACAGAGAGAAAAGAAAGAAAAATGAACAGAAAAACTGCAGAGCGCGCTTGGGTAAGAGAGAAGGTAAGAAGGAAAAACAAAACAGAAAACAAAGACAATAGTTGTTCGGATTTCTTTTGCCAATTAGTGGGAACCAAAAACAAACTTAAAAAAAGAAATAACTTACAAATGAGAAAGAGAAAAGAAAGAAAAACAGAAAAAATGTGTTTGTGAAACAGAAAAAGAGAGAAGAAAAAGAAAAAAAAAAAAAACGTGAAAGAGAAACAATAGTTGTCAAGGTAACTGTCAATTTGGTGCTGTTCTAGAAGACTGAAGGCTCACTTATCCAGCGACGCCTGACGAATTCTAGGGTTTACGTTCGGTGAGCGTACTGATCGTGGCCTGAATTCAGCTTCTAAGTGCTTTTTCGAGTCATTTTGTAGCACAGAAGTCGCTTGACTTGCATCATTAAGCAAGGAAAGACGGCGGAGACAAACTCCTGGAAGAACTCAGGAGTGGGAAGCGACTTTACGAAGAACGAGTCACAGTAATTACGGCGACAAGGTTCAACTGTGATCTCCGGAGTATTGAGGCTTCTCTGGTCGTTCTGTGATGCATCCCCCAAGCCAACAAGGCCATTTCGGCGAGTTTTGAACTGTAAAGAAGGCAATCGGTGCCGTCTGGGACCTGTTAGCGAGGGGGGCTCGGCACTAAGACTAAGAGTAGGGGATGGGTGCTGTCCAATTTTTCATGGATGCCCATAATCCTTTTCTTCCGCTGTATCTGATCCAGCGGAAGAAATGCATTATGGGATGCATGTTTGGACGCGTACAGTGTTTTTCCTTGGACCAGCTATGGTTGTAGCGCTGAGAATGCCAAAACGGGGTCGACTTGCGCACCGTGCGTTACAGCCTATCTTATGGTCAACCTTTAAGACCCCTTTTGTGTTGTCATTCCTCGTATACATAAGCAAAAGCTATTAGCATAATCAAGTTGTGGCTTTGCTTTAAGACGTGAACCTCTCCATATATATAGTATAACAGCACTTTAAACCTAAGCCTTCTGAGCTGTTTTTATTTCGTTTGCGTCTTATTAAAAAATAGCCGTTTATGGTAATTTCGTGGATTATTTAAGTTGTTTTGTCAAGTAGTGGAGTTTTATATCAGTTTCGTAATCTGCTGAAAGAAAATCAAAAGTTTTCGATTTAGAGGAAGGAATCAGGACTGGGCTTGTTGCTGTGCGTGGCTCATCCAGATCAATATTCTGAACATGCGCAATAATAACAAACATTCATCTTCGTTATTCGTTTGTTTAATACACGAAAGTTGTTCGTAATTTTAAGTTTGAAAATCGTCCGAATTCAACAAATAATAGCTAGAGTGCACGAAGCGTGCCAACTTGTTTCTCAGCTACAAAGACTGGAAATGAGAAATACAGGGTGATCGATAATATCGTACTCCGTCCGCTGGTATGATTGATGGATGATCACATTACAAATATAATTGTTACTTCGACAAATAATAGATCGATTTCACGTGACGTCACGAGAGAACTAAAATCTAAACTAAAATTCGGAGAAAGCTGATTGCCTGATATTTTGTATGTATCATGAAAAGAAGTCGTCTCTGGAAATTTGGTCTGATTCTGTTCATCGCTTGGCAAATTATCGGCACCAAAATTGTGTCACGCCATGCAGTCACGCATTTTCAAACGACGTAAGAACACATCAATTTGCGACAAATTTCACCTCATTTGCTTTGGCAATGAACTTAATTGTCATTTTCTATATATATAATCAATAAAATGAACAAATAAATGTATTTTTAATATCATTTCGATGCTTGGTATTTATGGTCGCCATATTGGTGTACATATTGGTGTACACCAATATGGCGGCCCCATACATTCTTACCAACAACAAGCCCACATTCAAACATTCGTATCTTCGTGGTGAAAAGCTCTTTTAACTCAATATTTTCTAGAGTTGCAAAGATTTAGTTGTTCTTTGATGTACAAGTATTTCTATTTTATTTGATGCTCTGAAACCGACTTTATTTTTCTCGATGACGTCAGTGAAATCGATCTATTGTTACTTTGATAAACATAGATTCGCCTGGGTTCAGACCTTTCTTTACAATATGATTAACCTGATTGATGATATATACAATTGATTGATATGAAAACCTCTTACTTACATGGTAAAGAGCTTTCAACTGGGAGGGTGGTCTGTAATACTGTGCACCACTGGCACCTCCTGTCGCAGCAGGCATTCCAATGAATATTAGTGGACCACGTGGAGATCTGGACTTAGAGAAATCAAGCCACTGTTTGAGAGTTGAATCGAACCAATTTCCTGCTCCAGTGTGACAATAGTTGTTGTAGAACTGAATGTACAGATGATCCATAAGCTCACCAGCGAGCTCAAGCCCTAAAAATCATTCATAAAAAGCATATATAAATTTACGTCTTAAATCAAAATTGATTATTTGATTTTTTTGATTATTTGATAATCCTCAAATCCGAAGTATCTCAAATTTCTCAAAAATCTCATCACTACTTCTTAGAAATGCTTACTCCATTTAATACATTTTTAGTGGAATACTTTTCGTGAACGACGTGAAAGAAGATTACCTGACTGCCCCCCAGGTCCTAGGTAGTGGTCGGGATAAGGACACTGTGGTGCTCCAGTTAGAAGATACACTTTACTCTGGTCAGCATCCATGAGTCTTCTCATCTCTTTGATGAAGTCGCCATAATGATCTCCACGACCTCCTTCTATATCCAAGTCAATACCGTCCATTATAGCACTAAATCAACGAAAAAATTAATGATATTTGAAATTATGGTTATTAAATATTATTAATATTATATTATTCCTGGGGTCTCTGTAGGTTGATCGGTCGGTCAAGTTATGTTGTGGAGTGGGCGGGCGGTTTGTTTGTTTACCGATTGGTTGGTTATTTGGTTGGTTGCTAGGTTGCTAGGTTGCTTGGCATATTGGCTTGTTTGACGATGCTTGCTTTCAAATGTTTGAATGATTTGTTGCTCGTGATTGGTTGATCGGTTGCTTGCTTGTAATTTGTTGTTTGATTTAGGGAGCAAAATTTTTAGGGAGCAAATGAGATCTAGAGGATGACAGGAAGAAGACAAATAGTTGGGAGAAATTGGTTGCGTTAAGGATTTTGATTGTTTGCCTCATATTTACAACTATTCTCTGACCTTCCAAACGGTCTAAGACTTAGACGTCTATCAAAACGATTACCACCAAGGAAAAGATCATAAAACGTGTTGGCCAGCTCACGTGCTTTTGCAGGAGAGGGGAGGGTACCATCACCTGTGGCACCACCCACGGACATGATGACTTTTTTGCCAAGTTTCTGACATTCTATGATGCCTTTCTCGATTTCAGGACAACGCAGAAGGAAGGGATGATCAGGAGAAATGGGAGTCTCACAGTGGTAGGCAAAGTTTAACGCTGGAAGCTTATCTAAAATGAAGTCGAAAGCATAGAATTTACTATCCAGAGTTCTTTAGTACTGAATTTGTCAAATAAATGCGCAGCGATTTCTACACCACTTTCAACACAACTTCTTCGTAGACTTTGGAATAATACTTAGACTATCAAACTGCATGGGAAAACTGGGAGAGAAAGTCTTTGGAAGTGAAACATTACTTCATCAGGACAACTCGCTCTCGCTTTCTCCCCAAATTCCACAACCTTTATAAAACAACTTATATTACACGCGCTATGATTGGTTAATAGCGTGTTCTATGCAATGAATGAAATAGAAAACGTGCCTTGAAATAACCAATGTATTTCATAAAAGAAACGAAAATTGCCGCTGTGCTATATGCGGATTAAGATCACTTGGTGGTTAGACACACGAGAAGCGTTGAAAAGCATTACTGTTCAACACTTCTCACGTGCTACTTCTCACGTGGTCTGATCAATTCCCGAGCGTTCTAAATCTATACACAGAGCATACGCGCGCGTTTTCTATTTCTTCAAGACTGATAGTGGCCTAATCAGGACCACTGTGTGAAAACGTTTATACCATTATTCGATCCAATACGAGTTTACCTTTGTCTCGCAGGTCCCAGAAAGCAATAACAAACGAAACAGCAATAATGTCGTACTTGGTCGTCCTGCAGGTTTCCGCCAAGGGCTTTTCGTAATTAGCAGGGCCATTTGCAGGACCCGCACCATTTTGACCCCAATACCCCACCAGACGCTGGCGGCCAGTGTAGTTCTCTGTAGCAGTTAACACGAAATATAATAGGGTCAAGTTCAGTATCTAAAGATAGTTGGATTTGCAATGGGACTAAAAAGATCTTTTCAGCATCATGTATGTTTAGAAGAAGATCATTACAAACACCACTTTTTTCCTAATGGAAATGCTTACTTGAGCCTGTTTAGAAATCAGTTAATATATTTCTTTCTTTCTTTCTTTCTTTCTTTCTTTCTTTCTTTCTTTCTTTCTTTCTTTCTTTCTTTCTTTCTTTCTTTCTTTCTTTCTTTCTTTCTTTCTTTCTTTCTTTCTTTCTTTCTTTCTTTCTTTCTTTCTTTCTTTCTTTCTTTCTTTCTTTCTTTCTTTCTTTCTTTCTTTCTTTCTTTCTTTCTTAAAGACCATAATTGGTGCAAGCACATTATTCAAGCTATAGTACCAAAGCATTTCCTTAGTTTGGGAGAAATTTCTCACCCCGGCCTCTTGGCCCAAACAGCGGCAACGAAGGCAACGAGCAAGATTAATAAAGATCTCATGATGAACTGAAGTGATTCACTCTAACCAGATCCCTCGAAAATGGGCGTAAATTGCTTCGAAGTCCTCTTTTCATGATTCAAAACCAAACAAAATCCCATTCAGTACTAAACAAATACAACCCTTCTATGTGAATAGTATTATGGTAAAGACTAGCCAGTAGAGACTTAATCTTGTTATCACTGCTTTATTCTGCTGCTCAACTCAGCAACAACTCAGTTCTTCAACTCTACAACTTACGACTCTTCAACTTACGACCCTGTAGCTTACAGTTATTGTTGCCTTAAGTAGTTTACTCTGTTACAGTTACACGTATTATCTAATCATTGACATTGAGGTAATCGTTGCAACTTATTCATTATTAACGTGAGTTCAGGTCACGAAGGTTTCCAGTTCAAGTAGAACTTCACGAATCTCCAACACGAAACGTGTTGAGTACCTGAAAATATCACTGAATAATAAATAGGCTACTACGATGTTGATTGTGCACGAAAACTGATAAACAAAACGGATTACAATAATTTAAGTGGCAAATACAATCTCATAACTACTATCAACTTTCTAAACGGAAATAATAACTTTGAAGGGTATAACTCATCTCATATGCCGAAAGGAAAGATAGCTTAACTAGGACAGGTACCAGTGATCTTAGTACGGTCAGTGTTGCAGTGCGTGAGATATTAACTAATACAATATTAACAACTCACAGCAGGTGAGGTTACAGTTTAACTCGATTCGACCGTTAACGTGATAAACTTAACAGGTGAACGAGCCGGGTTTAGCTCGTCTCACTAACTAAGGTCACTTGTACCTGTTCTTGACAATTCAAGTAATTTATAATATTTTTATCAAATAAATTCTACAATTCATAAATATTTGCCAAGGTAACAAATTTTCCTTAATTCTGTTCCATAACAGTCCTCCCTCCTTAGATTCGAGCTCCCGCGAGTCAAACCCAAGGAAGAAGTATCTGTGTTCGGAGAAAAATCACTTAAACCTTGATTATAAAAGAATCAATAGAATCAGTAAAAAGCATTATGCAAATAGCAAAAATTTAAAGATTTAAATTTAAATAGTAAGGCTAAAATATAGTGTTCATGATAAAGTATTTAAAGTCTTGTTGCAAGGTCTTGCGCTTGTAGCTTGGTTGACGCTCGTGGAAAATGCACAAATGTCTGTTCCAGGAAGGAGAATGTTTATGTAACTTTGAGAACAAGGCAATAAATGTTCAAGATTCCAAAAGACCAATAACGGTTGATAAACCAGTGAAGGTGTTAAATATGTGTTTCCATACTGACGAAACGAAAATCTTTAGTTGTTGATATACCACAACGTTGCTGTAGTAGATGAAGTTGGATTTTAATGTTTCTTTACTTTGTTTTGTTGGAGTGATTTGATTTAACTTTGTGTAATATCTCCAACGAATCCGTGTTAGGGGTTGTTTCTGTCAGTTGCTTTTTCTTCTTCTTCTGGTTTGTGTTTTTCATCATTGTCGGCTTTTTCCAGCCGTTTGATTGAGTTCTTGGTTGTGTAACTTTGCGGTATTCCGTAAAGTTTCGTCGTTGGGGACAGATAGTACAAATATAAAATAAGGTGTGACGTTGCATAGAATGGTTGTTCTCGTAGTTACTCAGACTCATTGACAATTTTGGTGTTGCCAGTACTTTGTTGTAGGTACCAGGATACAGGTAATTGCTACTTTAACTTCAACATGAGTTAGTATATCAGCCTTTACATTTAAGTCTTAATAATATTGGAAATAGTAAAGCAAATGATAATAATAATAATAATTGAATATAGGAAATATCAAGTATATCTTGTGTTTTTTTGTATTAATTTGGTTCTGTTTTGGTTTTTTTTTTTTTTTTTTTTTGTTATTTTGTTATTTCGAATCTAGTTTCTAAAATATAATGAATATATAGATATCTGTTTTCTTTTCTTTTTTTTTTCCGTTTTTATTTTTATGCGTGTGTATCGCATTAAAATGTGAAGTTAACATGCTGCAAAAGAAATGAATATAACGATGTAAATTTTTATTTTGTGTTGTTTTGTTTTGTTTTGGTGGTCGCGAATTAGGATTCAAAGCGACACAATAAAGAGGTAATGGCAGACCTTATATGGCCATGCATATGCAAAAACTATACGAGAGTGAAAAATAAAGAAGAATAATATATTTTTTTTTGTATGTGTCGGAGACTGAGCGGAAAATGATGTGGCATTCCAACATCAATTGAGTGGGGATTCGCACGAAAATGATTTGGCATTCCAACATCACATGAGTGGTGAGGAATGATAAATTAAGAAATAGCAAGATGTGACACGATGAAGTGATTAAGCACGGTTTGGCGTTCCAACTCGTCGTGCAGATCCGCGCGACTAGTTTGCGGCATTAAATGCGGTAATCAATTGTTTGTCGAGAATATTCCGCTCTGGTTCCCAAGTGGAACTGCTCTGAGGACAGTTAGCCCATTTTACAAGGTACTGGGTGACTCCTCTTCTGACGCGTTTCTTAAGAAGCTTTTCTGCTTGATAGATGTCATCATCACTTTCGAAATCAAGTTCATTTTCATTTTCCTGGTCGTCATTAGCGGTTGTTGGATTGCCGTCGGTTGACGTACCTTCGGCGGTTAAATGGTCCGACGAAGTTGCTGTGGAATGTTGATTAGTTGTGTTAGAATTAGAACCCTGCGAGTTAGTTAGTCGGTTAGGGCAATCAACATCATCAAAACTATCATCTGGTATTTCGTCGGCGCATAAACACTGGTCGTCAGTGTCATCTATATCGGCTGGCGGCTCGATAGGCCGTTCGCTAGGGTCATAATATTTCTTAAGTCGATTAGCATGAATTACAGCTGCTACCCGGCGGTTGTCACATGTGCGGAGCACGAAATGAGCCGGAGAAAGAACTTCTACTACGCGATACGGACCATGCCATAAATGCCGAAGTTTCTTGGATAAACCGACTGGTACAACGGGGGTATAGACCCATACTTTATCCCCTAGTTGATATTCTGGTTTATGAATATGCCTATCATGTTGTTCCTTCATTTTCTGTTGTGCGAGTTGTATGTTATTCCGAGCAACTTCATGCGCAATCTGTATGTTTCTGACTATTCGTGCTCTATGTTCTAATATAGATGAAGTCATATTCTTAGGTGGTAAAAGTGCTACATCTAATGGTAGTCTAGGTTCCCGTCCGTATAATAAATAGAAAGGAGATTCGCCTGTTGCGGCAGATGGAGAGGAACGATATCCAAATAGTACCGAGGGAATAAAAACATCCCAGTCTTTTTGATCTTTGCTGACGTACATCGAGAGTGAATGGGCTAAGACGGCGTTGAACTTCTCTACAAGGCCGTTTGTTTGAGGATGATAGGCTGATGTGTTAACCTTCTTAGAGTTAACTAGTCTGCAAACTTCCTTGACAAGTTTGGAAAGGAAATTGGTACCCCGGTCCGAGAGTAATGTTCGAGGTGAGCCGTGTCGGCATACTATCTCGTCAATTAGTAATCTAGCGATAGTGGGTGCATCAATAGTTGATACTGCAAATGCTTCAGGCCATCTAGTTAGGTAATCTGAGAAAACAACTATGTATTTGTTACCTGAATGAGTGGTTGGGAATGGACCGAGACAATCTACTGCAACTCGTTCAAATGCTGACTCAATTGGAATTGGTAAAAGTGGCACATTTGTGGGTCGCCTAGGTTTCTTTTTCATAGCACAGTTGACACAAGACCTAACCCAAGCTTCACAGTCTTTATACATGCCTTTCCAATAGTAGCGAGAACGGACTTTTTCATAGGTTTTCTCCGTACCTAAATGTCCAGATAATGGGTTGTCATGACATGCAACTAGCACTTCGTGTCTTAAACTTTGAGGTACTACTAGTGTCAGAGTGACATCTTTGCGCTTCCGCTGAGGTGGGAAGAGAAGGTGATATAGTAAACCATTTTCATCTAAAGTATAATTATCGATATCTAGCAAAACTTGTCTTGCTTTAGCTTCACTTTCAGGCAACTGTTGTGTTGCGAGGAAGTTAAGAATATGATACAAATCTTTATCTTGCCACTGCAAAGTTTGTACACGTTCTAGCGTGATTTGGAAGTTGTCCAATACACTACAAGCATAAGGTCGTCGTGAAAGACCGTCTGCATTTCCGTTTCTAATGCCTGCGCGATGTTCAATATCAAAGTCAAACTGCTGAATCAATAAAGACCATCGAGCTAAGCGACCTGTAGGGTCCTTTATGTTCATTAGCCACTTAAGGGCATTATGATCGGTATACACAGTAAACTTCCGACCATGCAAATAGGGATGAAATTTCTTAATTCCTGTTATAACTGCTAAGGCTTCTCGTTCGGTTGCACTATAATTACGTTCAGCTGGGTTCAAATCTCTACCAGCATATGCAATAGCAACTTCCCTTCCATTCTGGATTTGGGACAAAACTAATCCTAGACCTTGATCACTTGCATCAACATGCAATACAAACTTCTGAGTAAAATCTGGAAAAGCTAAAATTGGGGCTCGAGTAAGAGCTCTTTTCAGAGTGTCAAAAGCAGACTGACAGTCTGTAGACCAGATAAATTTGATGTTTTTGCATGTGAGTTTGTTGAGGGGCGAGGCAATTTTCGCAAAATCCTTAACAAATCGTCGATAGTAATTAGCCAAACCGAGAAAACTGCGCACACCTTTAACATTTTTAGGCACTGGAAAGTCCTTAACTGCTTTGATTTTATCTGGATTTGGGCGAATCCCATCACTCGAAATAATATGACCTAGATATTCAACCTGTTTGGCACCAAAGTGACACTTTGATGGCTTTAGCTTAATGTTTGCCTCTCGTAAGCGACAAAACACATCTTCAAGATCCTTTAAATGTTGCTGAAAAGTCTTCGAGTGGACAATAATATCGTCGATATAACAAAGGGCAATCCTATAGTTTAAATTCTTGAGCACACTTTCCATTAGACGCTGAAACGTGGATGGTGCGTTACATAAACCGAAGGGCATTGTATTAAATTCATAGAGACCTCCATAAGTAATAAAGGCTGTTTTCTCTTTCGTAGCTTGGTCTAATTCTACTTGCCAATAGCCAGACATAAGGTCCATTGTGGAAAAGAACTTCGAACCGCCCATGCTATCAATTGTAATATCTATAAGTGGCAGGGGGTAACTATCTTTCTTAGTGACACTATTTAGGCGTCGATAGTCAACACAAAATCGATCTGTTCCGTCCTTCTTTTTCACTAGAACAACAGGGGCTGCCCAAGGGCTGACTGATGGTTGAATTATTCCCCTTTCAAGCATATCATCAACATGCTTCGAAATAGTTTCTCGTTGTTGATCAGCAACACGATAGGGACGAAGTCTTATTGGTGGGGAATCTCCTGTGTCAATAGTATGTTGCACGACGGAGGTGCGTCCTAACTCACTGGTGGACTTAGCAAAGGTATCTCGATATTTGTTTAAGAGTTCCAACAGTTCCTGTTTTTGCTCACTGTTCAAATCTGATTCCGAGAAATCAAAGGAAAGGGGCTCACCTAGGTTACTAGATTGTTTAGCTTTACTAATATTGTCATCATTGGCATTACCAAACGCTCCAATTATTTCCGGGCCCTCAAGCATAGTAAAAAGTCCTAAATTGGTGTGTTTATACAAGGTGACTGCACCTGTTGTGGGATTCAACAATCTGATAGGCACGGTATGAGAATTCGAAATAGTGGCAAAAATGGCAGCACCGCAAATATTATACCGATTGGACAATGTACGCTTAGGCTGTATAACACCAGCGATGCCTGGATCAAAAGGTCTTTTCAACTCTCCTGTCACAACAGTCTCACTTAGGGGTGGTAAAACTATCGTCTCAGCCAAATGCACAGTGCAATTAACGGGAGAATTGGTGCTACTAAGCCTGTCGTGCTTAAGGGCGGAAGGTGCGTTATCCGGCAAAACTAGACTATTATGTTGCATGTCGATAACTGCGTTATAATGCTCTAAAAAGTCTTTCCCAAGGATGACGTCATAGCTCATGTTCTGCGCAACCAAAGTTTTGAAACAATATATTTTGTTATCAATGCAAAATGGTAGTTCCAGCTGTCCTAAAACTGGAATATCTTGTCCGCTGACAGACCTCAACGGATTCAACGGTTCACGCGATAATTTGTTTTTCATATACTCAGGTAATTGTTCAAATATTTGTTCTCTAATTGCCGTTACTGCAGCTCCTGTGTCAACTAAAAACCTAAATTCTTTATCACAGATTGATCCAAAAATTGAAAGGTTGGACGTTGTAGGCGAAAAATAAATGGCGTTGACATCGTCTAATAAAATCTTATTTGCGTCATTGAATTCTGCTTGCGTATTTGCATAAGGGTTACTTGGTATTCTTCCTTTAATATTTTCTTCAAATTCAGAGGCCGTGTTATCCTCTGTCATATTATTCAACCTGGTAACTTGGACACTGGTATTTAAATTGCTTGGACTAAATTTATTGACTTCTCTTGTATTTGAAATATCCGGATTACTCTTCGGAACTCGACAACGTAACTTTGTATCCTCTTGAAAACTATTATAACTATTATTATCACTGAAATCCAATATCGGAGTTTGTTTCTCCGTTTGTAATAAATGTCGAACTACTTTCTTCACGACATATCTTGCCCAAGTAAAAATGAATGTGCCAACTCGTTTGGAAATAAAGTATTTGAAATATCGCAAAACTTTATGAAATGCAAAAATTTTTGAAATAACCTGGTAAATTGTGGAAAATGTCTGACGCAGATTTCCAGCTACCGCACGTGGTGAGCGCTTTGTTTGTTTAGTACTTATATATTGTGTGGACCTGTTCAATTGATTTTGTTCGGTATGAAATTCGAGAGTATTAACCGAAGGTTGCTCAATATCTCTCACGCCAACAGAACTGATAGAGCTAGGTATTGATAAGATAGGCAAACTGAGCCTATCCAAGGTGCAAAACCTTGTACTGTTGTTTTCAATAACATCTTCGTTCATAAATGGTAAATCAGGAATAAATGTATCATGGTCATGAGCAGGCTCGACCTCATGGCTCATTATATTATCTTCCGTAACATTTGAACTTGTTGAATTATTTGTTGTTTGTGTACCAATGGTATTAGTAGACGAATTGTTCGGGAAAGCAATCCGTGAAGTAAATTGTGAATTATTTTGATTTGCTTCAAAAGTATTATTATCTTGAAAATTCATAAGCGAATTATCCGTTTCTATTCCTACATTAATGTTTGAACTGTTCGAGATATCGATATTATCTGGGGTGAGTGTGTCATTATCAATATAGACATCATCATTATCATCATCATCATCATTGTTATCAATGTCCTCCTCAGCATTATCATTATCATTATCAAAATTATTATCAGTATCATTATCGTTAGGTGTTAGTGTGTCATTATTATGTAATACGTCAATATGTAAAATTGTTTCCGTTTCCTCTTGTTGATAAGTAGGGGTTCCTTCAATTTCCCGAGCTTGAGGAACCCTTAGTAGTTTAATTGGTTACTATTGCGTTGTGGTGTTCGTCCATTGGAACGAACAAAACCACTTCTGGTGTTTTGCTGATAAGCAGGTATTCGCGGGTCAGGTTGTTGAGGGTCACTGGTTCTAAAACCACTTGGCCTAGTTGCAGGTGGTCTAGAGCCATTTATTCTGTGATTTTCTGATCGGTAGGTGTTTTGCCTAAAGTCATTCTGTCTAAAATTTTGAAAACGACAATTTCGAAAATGATGACCAACACGCTTACAATTATGGCACACAATTTGACCACTTACAGTTCTATTAGAACGTCCCAGGTCACCCCGAGGGTTAAAATAAGAGCGAGGAGTTGGTTTGGTCCTATTAAAAGAATTACCCATAGAGTGCAATTCGTCCCTTATTATGCGCCTAATTGAGTTCTCGCGGTCGTTATCGCTAGAGCGTGCTGGCGTTTCATATGCCGCGATACCGGGCTTTACGAGAAGGTTCTTCTTCTCGAGTTCGTGCAAGAACTTCTCTTGCAGCGCCAGCACGTCCCTCGCAGTAAGTGTATTCGGAGTGGAATCTGGCAGCGAAGCCTTAATACGCGCCGCGTTCTCCGCTCCCTCGAGCGTCTTCGGCTGCTGTAAGATGACGTAATTTTTTATAGGAGGCTTTAAGCCACCGATAAAATAATGTACTTGTTCAGTTGCGGGGATTTCTAGCCGCTGACAGCGCTTCCGAATGTCGGCGGAATAGTCGCTGAGGGATTCATTGGCCCCCTGTTGGCGCTGCGCTAGTTGTTGGCGCAACACCCAATTTGAGGTGGGTGATAGAAAACGATCTTTGAATAATTTCACTAATTCCTCAAAAGAGAGCTCAGCAGACTTATCCAGGGTCGAGTACCAGATCTCTGCGGTTCCCGTTAAGGACAACGGAAACGCTTGCAGAAATTCCTCATCTGACCACTTATGAAATTTTCCGAACAAGGAAAATTTCTCTAAAAAATTACTTGCGTCTCCTCCTTCTCCCGAAAATGTCGGGGCTTTTGACAATCCCGGTCCCTTTTTAGGTTGAGCCTCCTGAATCTGATCGCGAAGGGCCGAGATACTCTGAGCATGGCCGTCATTCATTTCAACTAAGTTCCGGCGAATACCGGACAACGATTGGTCTAGCATTTCAGAAAATCTGGTAGTCAGTGCTTCAACATCCATATTGCTAGTGGGTTCTGGCTCTGCCGTTTTCAAAGATTGACTAGTGTTAGCTGGTTGTGATTTAACCTGACAGGAGCGACAAAGATTCTCTTCCGGCTCGCTGTCCGTAAATATTTTCTTGGTCCTGGTTTCTCGAGGCACTTTGTAACCAGTGTAAATAAAAAGGAACTCAAATAACTGAATTGATATCGCCCAAAAGCACAAAAAGAACAGAAATACTCTTTTGTTTTCAATTACTTAAGTAAATATCGATAGACACATAAGCAGAACAAAGGGAACTGTTCAATTATTCAAAATGGTATCAAAAGTAAAAACATAAATGGAACAAAAGGAATTTTTCAATTATTTAAATTGACATCGACAGAAACATAAATAAAACAAGGATAATATAACATGTAACACAACAACTGGTGATACATCAATAATTCCACATAAAATTATTAAAGGCAAAAGGAGTGACAATTCACGTAAAAGTACTCGCGCATAAAAGAATTTTTTTTATATATATGTATACGTATATACTTAAGTAAATCAGGACTAACAAAAACGTAGGTAAAACGAAAAGAATTTCAAATTATTCAACATGAAAACAACACAATTGCAAATATAATAATTACACACTGAACTCAAAAGAAAACAATTCAAAGTCAAAGGTTTGTATCAGAAAAGCAATGGAATAATTAGAATAGCAAAACGGTACGAGAAATACAGATAAACACAAGATACACTAAATAAGATTATTTAAATGAACACAGATAACTACTGAGATAAATATGTAGTGCGAAAAAGAATCGCATGGCACTAAAGAAATTTACATTAACGCAAAGCAACAATTGAATGCAACAATTACAAAATAAAAAGATTATACCTTAGGCTGATATACTAAAACATGCTAAACCTAAAATAGCTTACCTTTGGGTTCTGCACCACTATTACGGTAAGGACTAGCCAGTAGAGACTTAATCTTGTTATCACTGCTTTATTCTGCTGCTCAACTCAGCAACAACTCAGTTCTTCAACTCTACAACTTACGACTCTTCAACTTACGACCCTGTAGCTTACAGTTATTGTTGCCTTAAGTAGTTTACTCTGTTACAGTTACACGTATTATCTAATCATTGACATTGAGGTAATCGTTGCAACTTATTCATTATTAACGTGAGTTCAGGTCACGAAGGTTTCCAGTTCAAGTAGAACTTCACGAATCTCCAACACGAAACGTGTTGAGTACCTGAAAATATCACTGAATAATAAATAGGCTACTACGATGTTGATTGTGCACGAAAACTGATAAACAAAACGGATTACAATAATTTAAGTGGCAAATACAATCTCATAACTACTATCAACTTTCTAAACGGAAATAATAACTTTGAAGGGTATAACTCATCTCATATGCCGAAAGGAAAGATAGCTTAACTAGGACAGGTACCAGTGATCTTAGTACGGTCAGTGTTGCAGTGCGTGAGATATTAACTAATACAATATTAACAACTCACAGCAGGTGAGGTTACAGTTTAACTCGATTCGACCGTTAACGTGATAAACTTAACAGGTGAACGAGCCGGGTTTAGCTCGTCTCACTAACTAAGGTCACTTGTACCTGTTCTTGACAATTCAAGTAATTTATAATATTTTTATCAAATAAATTCTACAATTCATAAATATTTGCCAAGGTAACAAATTTTCCTTAATTCTGTTCCATAACAATAGCACTGTTTGAACAGCCCAAAATCTTTGTTTTCTCATATGATGAAAACATGTAAGCAGATAACGTGTTTGGGAGGAAGGATATGACATTGAAGCAAACAACAGGTACACTGAGCTAACATGTCAACATGTACTTCAGTCCTAGAGGTTGCATTGGTATATTCCTTCAGTTTATTTTGGGGAGAGGAGGATAACAAATGAAACTTTACCTGAAGAAAAGGCTACTTTCTTTAAAAATCCTCGTTTGTCTTGGAGAAAAGTTATCGTTATTTTCAAATGATTGTTGTTGTCAACTCAAAATCAGGCCTGCATGCTGTATGGGCAACCCTCTGAAACAACATTGAGAATGGGGGCACTGTCTCAACCAGTTATGTTCAAGATTGTGGTTTCTAGGAGACAATTTTTTCTAAGTTCCTTGCTATGAGATAAAAACAGGTTTTTTTTTATTTATTTAATCACATTTAACTTAACATTTGCCCCCAAAAAGCAGTTGGGAGCTTATCTAGGAGGCTTACATCAAATATACATTACAGTTTTTTAACAAGCAAGCAAAGACATTTTATTGTATTAAAATACAATTAAGGTACAGAAAAAATATATAGAAAAATAGAAAAATACCGTATATATAGCAAAACACTGCAACTATATATACTACACTTTTAAGTATAGTTATATCAATGATTAAATTACTACACGTTGAATATTGTAAAAAATTGGCACTTCATATATACTTTTGTACTTCGAGGACAAAATTTCGATTTTCTTTCAAAGTTATTAAAGGTTAATAAAATTATCTGAAGTTTATGTTTATATACAACATTTCTATTTGAATGGCACTGTTTGTACAGTGCAAAGACTTTGTTTTCTCAAATGATAGAAACATGAAAGGAGTTTACGTTGTTGTGAGGTTCGATACGACATTGAAGCAAACACCAGGAAGACTGAACTAACACGAGCGAGGGTGGACAGTTCCACGGAACCCCCCTTGAAGGTTTTAAGCCATTTTTTGTCAAACATCGACCAAAGAATAGAGTGTTATACACAGCTGGCTTTAAAAATGGAACCCCCTTTGGAAAAATCCTGGATGCGCTACTGGGGTGGAGTGGCATATTCGTTTATATTTGGGAGGGGGAGGGGGGAGGTTAGCAGTGAAGCTTTGTTACTTGTCTATTCAAATAATTGTTAGTTTCTGGGAATAATCTTATCGAAAGTCCTTGTTCGGAATTAAAAAGCAGCTTATCCCAGCCGGTTGAATGCTCTTCAAATGCCCATTCCGTTAAAGCTAAGAAAACAACTTTATGATTTATTGTTAGACATCAGCCCAATAAGAGAACAAGACCAGTCGTATACCTCCAACACAATGGATAAACTTTGAACAATCGTTTGGGTTGGCGCGAATGCCATTGCCTGGCCTGTTGTAGAACACGAAAAGAACACGAAAAGAAAAATACCGTATGTTATTTCATTGCTAGTCCACGTTGGCTGGCAAAAAGTGTGCTATCAAATTAAAGTTTAAAGCAAACCCTGGAATCTCATTGGTTCGTCTTTGTGCGGTAATTGCTGTTAACCCACAATTTTCAAAGGTAAATGAGAGGGACTCTTTCCCCTTCCCTTCCCCCACGAGACGCTACGCTTGATAGTAGGGATAGAATATGTCTGGCAAAAAAAAGGCTGACATTTTAAAGCCATGTAGTACTAGTGTGCTTACAAGTATTATACAACGCCCTCACGTTCGTATCTCTATCATTAATTGTGTAGACTACCATTGACGCAGTTTGTGTCGTCGGGCAAAGCTAAAGTTTATCGTTTCGTGCTGCGTAAAAGACTACAATAATTGCTTCTGTATTAATTTTTCTTTTCAGGCCCTGTTTACGAAGCTTTGTATGAAATAATTGATTGTGACACTATGCAACAATTTGAAATTGTGCAACTGCTTATCAATGAACATAGGTTAAAAGTTCTATGGATCAACTGTGAATCTTTTCAAAACTCATTTTCATGAAAGTTCTCGTCGTCGATTTAAAAAAACTCTGCACGATAGAATCAAATGTATAGCAAAATATCGATTTTATGAAATAAACAAAAATGTGTAGTGCCAATTTTTTTCATATTTATTTATCATATTATAAAAACACGGCAAATTTTTGAAAATATTTTACTGTATAATTTTGGAGTTTCTTCCAAAACAAGATGACCGCCGTGGCGTGACGTCACTAAAATGAAAATTCTTCAAGTTCCAGTGTTGTGCATGTCCATGGTCTTACGCGCTATCGCATTTTGGAAGGAGCAATGTCGACCAATAGCAAGAAGCAAGAAAGAAGGAGTCGGAGCAATGAAAACATCTGTTGAATCCATATCACAAACAAGCTCGAGAAAGAAGAATAAAAGACAAGTTATATATTTACAGCGACTAAATTAAAGAGGATATCATTCCGAAATCAAAAGTATTTGATGGAGAAAAAGAGAGAAAGTTATCACGAAGTAACATTTTGAAAATCCTATTTGCGAGCAAATATTCCATTTTGTTACTTGAGTTTATTCACTATTTTTGATTCTATAAGATCATATTGATGCAGCTTAAACTGATAAGCAGACATTATTTGTCATGGCAAGCTCAACACCTGACACTTTGTGGCCAATCACAGGCCTTTATCTTTGGATTATATTTTAGGCCATTCGGGCAAGTAAAACTGTACTTTACTCCATTCCAGCACTGGTAGTACTTGGTACAATCAGCAGGATTTGGATATTGGCCGTTCTTTTTACCAGCACAAGAAAAAGGGCCTAAAAGATAAGTAATATTAATACAATACGTAACAAAAGACAAGGGGTAGGTTGATTTGTAAATCTTTAATCAAAGAGGTCTTGCTTAAATAGCAAAGAAAGTGAAAGTGGGCAGTTGTTCTCCCTAAAATCCACCCCGCCCTCCACCCCCCCCCCCCCCCCCTTCCTTCAGGACGCCGATATTGTAAACTCATGAAATACTGACCTAATAAATGAACAATGCGTTTTAGTAATAGACCAAAAGACGCAGATGAGTTAATTATCCGGTAACAATAAACATAACACTATCCTATTATAGATCAAGAACATCCCAAAAATTTTACCTGGTGGCTTTGTGACGGGGGGTTTCGTGACAGGTGGCACTGGGCCAGGGGGCTTCGTCAAAGGTGGTTGCGTGACAGGTGGAGGACCAACAGTGGATCCTTTGAGCAGACCAAAGGCGTATTCAGAGTAACGCTTTCCACCAATGACATTGTTCTGATCCCAGGACACATCCCATAACATAATTCCTCCAATTGACGGCAAGTCTCGTACTTTCTGTGGAAAAGAAATTTGAAAACAGTTTATGACCAGGCAACACAATCACACTTCTAAACATGCGCAATAGCAAGCACTTATCTTCGTTTGTATTTGTTTTAGTGAAAGTATGCGAACCTTCTTCTGGCTCCAGTTGTACGAAGGGTGAATAGCGCTATCCGCTGGATAAATTGTTACCATGTGGAAAAAATAATTTATCTAGTACATTCATTATTAAACTGCATAAGGATTCGTTCAGCGGATAGGGCAATACATCCTGTGATCTACAATTAATGATTAACTGATCATAAGCGTATATAGACATGCGTTATGCTAAATTGTTTCCCAGCGAAAAGACTCGACACGAGATATATATATATATAAAATAACCAGAAAATTGTAGTATTTCATCCGTTTCGCAAAAGAGTGCTCAATGATGAACATCGCCATCAGGGCAATATAAATTGAAGAAAGGAGGACAAATTATTCAATATTCATGGTGTATTTCACTACAATATTGTTTCGTATGGCTCAGAGAACCACACTCAATATACACCAAATCCCTAAAACTTTGATATTTTTGGGATATATATACATATATATTTTCTATTGTTTCTCATACGGCAGCCATTTTGTTTTCAAGGAGAGACAATAGAAAATATATATGTATATATATCCCAAAAATATCAAAGTTTTAGGGATTTGGTGTATATAAAATATATATATATATATATATATATATATATACGAGGAGATGTTTGATCAGACTGGAAACAGGTAATGCATATAGTGTGATCTATAAAATTGCACCCTGTACGCACCCCTGATTGACGACATCAATACTAATTTGTTGATATGAAAACCTCTTACTTGGTAAAGAGCTTTCAACTCGGAAGGTGGTCTGTAAAACTGTGCACCACTGGCACCTCCTGTCGCAGCAGGCATTCCAATGAATATTAATGGTCCACGTGGAGATCTGGACTTAGAGAAATCAAGCCATTGTTTGAGAGTGGAATGGAACCAATTTCCTGCTCCAGTGTGGCAATAGTTGTTGTAAAACTGAATGTACAAGTGATCCATAAGCTCACCGGCGAGCTCAAACCCTAAAAATTATTCATAAAAAGTATATTAAATTGCATGTCTTAAATCAAAATTAAAAAGTGCATTTATTTGTGATTCTCAGCGGTTGAATCTAAATTGATAAAAGATTATAGCCATTCAGAGTTTGAAATCGTTGATAGATAGTTTTCATTTTTTATCGTCCTCAGGTCAACATTAATTCACACTTGTTTTGACGTCTTTCCATTCGGTGCTTTCGATAGCCTAAACGATCCTTAAACAGAATCTTCAAATTGAGCGAGATTGAACTACCTGCGAGACCAGCCTGCTGAAGGAACTATCGACGCTAGTGCTTTGCTTTGCTTTAAAGATGGTTTACCTGACTGCCCCCCAGGTCCTAGGTAGTGGTCGGGATAAGGACATTGTGGTGCTCCAGTTAGAAGATACACTTTACTCTGGTCAGCATCCATGAGTCTTCTCATCTCTTTGATGAAGTCGCCATAATGATCTCCACGACCTCCTTCTATATCCAAGTCAATACCGTCCATTACAGCACTAGTCAATTAACGGAAAAAGAAAGATACAAAACAAGATGTATTTCTTCTTTGGAGCAAGGATGGCAAACTTAGATGGTACTCGCGACCTTCCGTGCAAGAGGTCCAAGCTAAGTTCGATAACCATTGATCTCGCATCCTTGTTTCGTCGACTTCTTTCCTATCCATGTAGCTTTAATTAGCTTTAGATACCCTTAAAACGGAGCACAGAGAGAGAGAGAGAGAGAGAGGGGGGGTGGGGGGGGGGGGTGGGGGGGGGGGGTGAAGGGCGCGGCACGCTTCGAACACTTTATACATGAACTCCTTGATTGGGAGAGCTGGGCAACCACTCCCGGCGCTTCGAGGTAAAGTAAATTGCCTTTGCCTTTGAAGGCTTTGGTTGGTTGGCGGTTTGTTTATTGATGAACAACTGGTTAGTTACTCGGTTGTGTGACTACCTGCATGGTTGGTTTATTGCTTGCTTTCTTGCAATATTAGTTGAGTGGTTGGGTACTTGCAATAGCGAGAGAGGAATGAGTGTATCAGTTGCACGGTTGGCTAATATGTGTTTGTCTCATATTTACAACTATTCTCTAACCTTCCAAATGGCCTAAGAAGGGTTCCACCCGATATACGTTTGCCACCGAGGAAAAGATCATAAAACGTGTTGGCCAGCTCACGTGCTTTTGCAGGAGAGGGGAGGGTACCATCACCTGTGGCACCACCAACGGACATGATGACTTTTTTGCCAAGTTTCTGACATTCTTTGATGCCTTTCTCGATTTCGGGACAACGCAGAAGGAATGGGTGATCAGGAGAAATGGGCTTCTCACAGTGGAAGGCAAAATTCAACGCTGGAAGTTTATCTAAAATGAAGTTGAAAGCATAGAATTTACTATCTAGGTACTGAATGGTAGCGCGCGCCGAGGTAAATATTTTTTTCTTTCTTGTCTCTTTTTGTTTCTCCATGAAAAAATGGTGGAGAAGAATTTTCATTCCTTTATAAACGATTCCTGCTTGATTTGCATGAAAGAGAGATTGAGTTGTGGATACACTGGTCCGGCTGCTAAGTACTCGATGTTTTGGTTGCTTTCTAAAAGAGCAGACTACCAATTTTTAAGGATCGAACTTGGAGTGGTAAACCCGGAGGTAAACTATCATCACATCGTGACAACTCTGTCTCGCTTTTCCAAAAGTCCTATCCCAAAAAAACTGTTGTGCGCGCTCTGATTGGCCAAAGTGCGCACCCCTTCCCAGCTAATATGAGAGTACATAGAAAGCACTTTTTTAAACTTTTTGTAACAAATGAAATAGAAAATTTGCCCGCTGAGCATTTGGTGATTAATCGAAACACTCGAGAAGCCTCGAGAAGCACTCGTCTACGCGTCCTTCTTCTCTTAGCACTTCTCTTGTGTTCTGTTAATCCCTACTGCTCTAAATCTGCGCACAGAATGCATGCTCGGGAATCACTATTCTGTATGAAAAATCTTATATTATAATTATTCGATATGACTTGACTTTACGTTTGTCCCGCTGGTCCCAGAAAACAATAACGAACGAGACAGCAATGATGTCGAATTTGGTCGTCCTGCAGGTTTCCTCCAAGGACTTTTCGTAATTAGCAGGACCATTTGAAGGACCCGCACCATTTTGACCCCAGTACCCTACCAGACGCTGACGGCCAGTGTAGTTCTCTGTAGAAGTTAACATGAAATATAATAGAATCAAGTTCTAAAGTAATAGTAACTTTACAGTTGGGCTGCAAAATTAAATATTTTCTGCATCATGTATATTTGAAAGGATCATCTCGAACACGGTTTTTCCTAGAGCTATTTGAGCTTTTTTAGGAACCAAAACCTCTATTTCGTTGGCCCTAATGAATTAAAAATCCATTTTCGTTTTTTAAGTAGCTTGGTGCTCACCTATTATTCAAGCAATAGCACTAAAGGATTTTCTAAGCTCTAAAGGAATTTCTCACCTCTTTTGGCCCAAACTCCGGCAGCGAACGCAACGAGTAAGATTAACAAACTTCTCATGATGAATTCAAGTGATGCACTCCAACCAGCTCCCTCACAAATGGGTGAAAATCACTTTGAAGGCGCCTTTTCATGATTCAAAACTAAAAAAATCACAATGCCACTCGACAATAAGCAAATATAACATTTCTATGTGAGTGGCACTGTTTGCACAGTCCCAAGATGTCGTTTTCTTAAATGACGGAAACATGGAAGAAGTTTGTAGTTGTAAGCTGAGACAGGACATTGAAGCAAACACAAAGAACACTGAGCTAACACGTCAACATATACTTCAGCCCTTGAGGGTGGATGAGGTACGTAGTGTTTAAACTATAGGTAACGGTATTTAGACAGGTGAATGTTCTATAGGGCTGGGCATTTTACAAAGTAAACAGGTGAACTGTGCTTACTGTATATATCTTTTTAGTTACATTTATTAAATTTCCCTTTTTCTTTTCTTTAATGCAGAACTAATTCAGAGTATATTCTTCTCAAACAATATGTAAAGAATAAGCAAAAGCAGAGCGGTTGGCTCAGTTGGATGAGCACTGGTCTTCATCAGTGCGGAAGGTCGGGGGCCGGACCAACACACAACTGAAGGTCTTAAAATAATTGAGCCTAAGAGAAGGTGTTGCCTTTTTAATTACATATTTAACAGTTAAAGTTTTTGCTGATTTAACATGGTCTGGGATTGAGTTCCATAGTTAACGTTTGGGAGCTGCAGGTATAAAACTTTGTTCGACATAAATGTTCGTTCTACATTGTGAAGGAGGTACAACCAACAAACAGCGATAAGACGAACGGAGCACTCTTAGCTTGGGGGTTGATGTTTTTAACAAGAGACATCAGGTACTGCGGTGCAAATCCATGAAGACTCTTGTAGGACATAAGTAGAATCTCGAAAATTACCGAGACGTAACTGGTAACCAATGAAACAAAACACAATGAGTTCTAGTAAAGCCAGAATAAGTTTCCAAGCAAGTTAACAAAATTGAGTAATCCAGAGTGTCAACGCAGCAGATAAATCCAAGATTGAGTACAAAAACTACATTACATCCACATAAGTCTACATCCACTCCACATCGTGTTTCTGATTCCGTAACTTATTGCCATCGCGCGTGCAAGGCTCCAAACAATAGAATTTGATTTTTGACGTGCACGCGGACGGAACCTGTTGCTTTCGACTTTTGAATTCTATTGCTTAAGAGCATTGCGCGCGCGATGGCGAAATTACTAAAAATAGCCTTAGCCGCCGCGAACGCACACACATCAATACTGAGTTTCACTCTCTTAGTATTATAGTCTCTTGACATATACACCTAATTGTCAGTTGAAACTTTTCAGTTGTAAAACTTTCGTATATACGTTTACAATTCATTTGTACACGAACTACGTACTTCTGAGGCTATTTATGAGTTTGATTTAGTGCCAATACTAGCGCCGTCACCGGGATCTTGTTAGAGAGATTCCTTTCTCCCTATTTTCAATAGAACGTTCAGTTTATTAGAGGTAAATTCGTATATCAGAGGGCCTGGTTTACCTAGAGTAAAAGAGGTATTACGAAATTAGCCTTTGTCTACCGACGATAGGTATGAAATAAACGAGATTTTCGTTTCCACAGACACGTAGGTATATTTCACTGCACCGCCGACTGGTTAGTTCAGTTGGTTGGGAGCCGAATCTTCAGTGCGAAAGGTCGAGGTTCGATTCTCGGCAGGACCAAAACTAGTGAGCAACTACCCAGGATTTTAAGATAATTTAGGAGAAGGTTCTTTCCTTGTGACAGTTTCGCAAATCTTATATACATATCCTTGCTTTGGAGGGACGTAAAAGAATCCAGCCACTATTCGCGAGGAGTGCTAGCCCGGGGGGGTGGGGGGGGGGGACTCCTATATATGCATGAGAGGACGGGGATGCTCGTCGGAAATTTTAAAAATGACCCCTAAAAGGTACCAAAGTCATATCCGGGGTGGGCGTGGCAATACATGTTTTTACCCCTAAAAGGTACCAACTCAAAAACACTAAATTTAACATTTTGCATATTTTAGTCAATCAAGCGATAAATTGTGTCTATTTATATACGAACAATTTGATGGTCGTGCAATCCGATCTTTGTTTCCAGTATTTAATCGTTGATGGAGGAAAAAATCACCCTAAAAGGTACCAGCAAGGTCTCTAGTAGTCCACTAAAGTCTGAGATACCCTAAAAGGTACCAGATCGCTGATTTTGACCCCTAAAAGGTACGACGAGCATCCCCGTCCAATTCCAATCGGATTCCGCCCCCCCCCCCCCCCCGGGAGTGCAAGGGAGATCCAGGTGTGTGTGGTCACGCACTAGGTACTTAGGTCTATTCTAGTATATTATTGTAAGGTCTCATTCACCAGTAGTTTCCATCACTAATACTGCAGGCCGACTTATTACTGGAAGGTTTCAATATAGAGATGGAATTAAAGCGTGGCCTACTGTTTAATTTCCTTATCCGAGAGCATTTGAAGGTCTATTAAGGACGGTGCCCACTATTGTCAGCGCGCACTGCGTTCTGCGCATGGCCCTTCGTGGTAAAAACATCGTAAAAACAAAGCAGTTTTGCGATATTTGGATAAATAAAACTTACTTGCTTGTAGAAAAAACATTTGACTGTTCCTGTAGTAGAATTAAATTCAGTATTGATGAATAAAACTCGCTTTATAAAAACCACTGTTTTGATCACAAGGACTAGATTTGCCTATTGGCCGCCATCTTGGAAATGTCCCAAAATGCTTTGTAAAATCTGTCTATACTCTGTATGGAGGGCTAGGGATTTCATCGTATTTCGTGCGTTTATCGGTAAATAACTTCTTAAATCGCCTGGATACCCCTCTTTTTTCCTTTTGTAAATTATAAACCAAAGAAAAATCTAGAATTATATAAGCTTTTTATAAATTTATAATTGAAGAATGATAAAAAAATATCACATATTATATTTAGCAATCATAGACTAGAACATCCTAAAACCAAGTAAATATTAAAAAAAAACATTATTTTCTTTGTTTTCGCGGTTTTATGGTATTGCCCTACAAGAGAATTATGCTTAGAGTGTTTTAGGAAAAAAAAGTTTGAAACGTATTGGAAGTATAGAGGATTTTTAATTTTTTTTCTTTGGGTCGTCAAAAATGCATTTTCCGAAACATTTGATGACGTAACTCATTAAAATGCGTGGTGACCCCCAATTTTTTTCTTGGATTCTAACAGCCTAGCTACAATGGGTTCTTTCACACCCATATAGATTTTAGAGAAAATAATTACTTTCACATTAGAGGGCACCGTCCTTAATTTTCGGATGTAAATACACAGGCATCACCAACTCCACAATTCTCTAAAGACCCTGAGTATTTTCCGTTCGGGAAAACGAACCTCAAACTTCCGCACGAAAGACCGAAGCTCACCAACTGACTGGCTTACTACACTACAGGGCCCTCGGTAATTGGCGTAGGCCGGTGAAGCGCGCTCAAATGTTTTTCGGCCGATGAGGCCCCTGTACGAACTCTTAAGTTTACGTTCGGCGGCAACAACAACAACAACAACAACAACAAGTGGCAGAGACACAATCGGCCGTTTTATATTGCTTTTAATATTTCGACGTTTTTGTGCGAGTCATGTCTCTGTCCTCTGATGCAAACATGGTAGCTAGCCCATCAGCGCGCGCGTACTATGTCAAATATCCTATAAAAGGTAATAGATTAGTTACTAGAGTTAACAAACACTAAATGAGTAAAAAAATTTCATGGTGCGTCATCAGTTCAAATTTGCGATTTTCGCTGATCGAGCCGTCACTCTGCCTAAGCTAATATTTAGATAACAGGAAACCCAAAACGAATTTATCAGATTTATTTAAAAAAAGCCAAAATAAAGATTTTACGGTATCTTTTGGCACATTTTTTCCTTATTCTATATTTGAACTGCACAATGAGATAAAAAGCTACAAAAGGTCGTGGATTCAAACCACGCTGAGGGCTCGGATTTTTTCCGAGCAAAACTTCACACTCGAAGAAGCATACAATTCTAACTAACACATTTCCGAGTGACAACCCATCATAAATGCGAAAAATGTTTTGAAATAGATATTTCGTGGGCTTCCTTCTATAATCTATAATATTGCATTACACTTTTCAGACAGATGACTTTATTGTTATTGATTAACTGTTATATATATCTTGATATCTATTCATCTTAAATGATCATGAAGAAGTTTCGGATGTACGTTTAGATTAAAGTAGTTGTCAAAAATACCCGAACAGAACACAGCCAGATTAAACGTTCCAATTTAACCTCCCCGGGAGGCATTATCTTAAATATTCAATATTCAAAATGAGAGCTTCATTCATTTCTATTTATACTAGGCTAGTAGCGAACACTTTCTTAAGATGATTAACTTTTATAGTAATGAAAACTATCTTTCACACGAGAAATTCATTTTTAAGCTTAAAACGGTTCTTGATTATTTTATAAGACCCTATCATCCTAAATATAACTTTCTTAGTGGATAACACAGGAAATTGTTCAAAATTCTGGAATAAATGTTATATTTGAACAATATATTGACATCCTTATATTTTTGACAAATGGCGTACCTGCGGTTGCTTGGCAACAGCACACACCATCACGAAAATTACATCGAACTATTACACTACTGAACAGAAAAGATGCAACAAATTGGCTTTTCATTTTGAGATCAATTAAAGCCTAAACTAGCCTTAAATTGATATGAAATAAAAATGTACAATTATGCAGACACAGCGCAATGTCAATAGAATTTGCGTAGAAATTAATAATACCTTTCCTTTATTGACCTAAGACTGGTTAAATATCATGTGCTGTCGGATGATCCACCTGCCTTCTTTATCAATTCTCATGTGATAAACACGTTCTTCAAACCAGCATAGTGTCAAGAAGTTCAGAAGATCGGGTAGAATGGCACTCAGGGCCATCGCCATCTTGGCATCAGGGATGCTATGGTTGTGTTCTTTCCTAGCAACAGGGAAAACACAAATGGACTTAGTTTCCCGTTCCATTGATGCAGTACCAATATCTCTACATGGTTACAAACTCAACGGTTATCAATACAAAGTGATATACTCTCTAAGTTTGATTGGATGTGGACAAGCGTGTTTGAAAGACTTTCCAAAATGTGTTTCCTACAATTACATCAAGTCCATGAAACAAGAAATCTGTGAACTCAACTCAAAAGGAATAAATTCAGAGGCAGAGGGGATTTCTGGCAGTCTTCAAAAAGATTCTAATTCTACCTTTGTGCAAATGCAGTCACCTTCAATGGTACGTAAAAAAACTTACTTTTTTGTATTATTTTAGTTGGCAAAATTGACATGAATTGCGTGTAAAATCATGATCGACGCACTTGAACTGCTTATAATATTTATCTATGGAGCAGCTGAATATGCTTACAATACACCCTAATAAAACAATAGTATGACATTCAATAGGATAAATCCTGCTTAAAACGACCTCGTTTTTTTCAGTAGATTCTATAAATTGGTTTCTATTTTTTGAAATGGAAAGCATATAGCCATAACATTACGCTTTTCCTAACAGCCGCCTCTTTCTCCCTTATTCTTTTCTGGTTGCGTGCACATTTGAATTACGATATTAGACCCGCTTTAAAGCAAAACCTATCAGGAAAAAGAAAGAAGAAAAAGAAGAAGAAGAGAAAAAAGAATGCTTTATCATGGCCCGTCATGGAAAAAGGCTAAATAGAACACTTTTGACTATTACTTAAAACACTTAACTGCGATTTTACGCTCAGTTTCCTTAAATAATTCAGCCGGGCACAAAGCTGGCGCATGTCCAAATTCCCGGCTCCGCTAAGTGAGATTAAAGAACTGTGGAAATCAATGAGTGCATTTCATCTGATACCTTTAACCTGTATTTCGAAAAACGTTGAAATTTCTCAACCTAAAATAGGCGATCTAAAGTCGCATTAACAGGAAACAGGAACAAGCTTTCCTTGACAAGTAGTTTCTTTGACAAGTTTTCTTGCTCCTGATGAAGGATCAATAAGGTATAAATAAGTTTTCCTTGGCACTTGGCATTATCAAGAAAAACTTGGTTATATATGTAGACGACAAGCAGGTTTTCCTTGACAGATTTCATTGTTGCCAGAAATATACTTAGCAATCAGCAAGGCGAAATAACTGCCCGTTTCCTCTTGTCTGTCTACGTGCAAATCTCAGTTTTCGGACAAAGAAAAAGGAAAAGCTAGCTAGCCCATCAGCTTTTCAACAAGGCAACTTGACAATGCAAGGAAAAAATGGCAATTTTTCGACGTCTTAGCTTCGGAAATTCTTAATTGTCCCCTTTTTCTAGATTTATAAACCTTCATTCGGTCGAACCAATAAGATATATAGCTAATTGCACAAACATAGACAGTTTCAAAACATCAAATATACTAGCTATGACGGAAATGGCTCCTAGGCACACTTATAGTAATTATTGGACTTTCATGTTTTATTTTATGTTTTCGCCTCATAATCGCGTCTGAGATATTAAAAATTGATCTCAGTCTCTCCATTTACATCGTCCTCGAGCGCGAGCTTCTGTGAAATCATGTTATCACCAGTTTTTCCGATATTCATGTCGGTCTAGGCTTCTATGTTAATAATTTTGAAAGTTAATGTTTGTGCAATCTAAATACCAGTTTTTCCGATATTCATGTCGGTCTAGGCTTCTATGTTAATAATTTTGAAAGTCAATGTTTGTGCAATAACTGTGGCAGTTTATGAACTCATGGATATGCTAATTGCGCTTATATCTATGCCATTAGTGTGACCCACATGTTCATTGTTTGTTTGTTTGCTTGTTTTTGGCTTTTTTTGGGGGGGGGGAGCTTTTTTTCTTTGTCATTAGAGTAAAGAGTTCTCTTGCTTTCATTCCGCAGAGATACCCCAAAAGCTGTGCAGACCACTACAAGATGGGAATACGAGAATCAGGATTGTACTTCATACGAGATAACAAAAATAATCACTACTTCAAGGTGTTCTGTGACTTTACCAGTGAACCCAACAAAGTTTGGACACTCATTATGTCTGGAAGTTTTAGAAACAGATTGAGCCCTCAACTTAAATCACAGCCTTTTTTTCTTAACGACCCGGTAAAACAAGACACCCCAAACTGGGATTTCTACCGATTGTCTCTTCCACGTATGCAACACATAAGCCATCACTCGACACACTGGCGTATATCCTGCAACTTTCCACAAGATGGTCTTAGCTATGTGGATTACGTACGGGGTCAACTTTCTGTTGTAAACATGCTCACTTTCGCAGGGGGTGATGTGTGTAAGGCTGTTGAATATATCAATGTTCTGAAGCACAGTTGCACTGGCTGCAAGGTGCCGTGGTGGCAGCTAAAAGGCAATTATATATTTCACCATGACATGTCGGCGGGGACATGCACATTTGGTTCGACAGTTCCATATGGTGCAAAATATAGTCAAGATGCGTTTGGGTATTATAATGCCTATAAAGCCAACTTCAGGTGTTGTTCTTCTGATGATTCGAACACTAATTACTGGTTTGGTAGTAACGTATAAAATGTAATACGGATTTCGTATGAATCCGAAATTTAAGTTTCAGACAGAGTTAAGCTCTGTTTTCGCGAGCGACGGAAGCAGAAGCGGAGGCAACATGCTCTGTGTCTATTATTTTGTTTTCACGCCTTAGTGAGAAATGCAAGACTGAGTCTGCGTATGTTGCTTCCGCTTCTGCTTCTGTCACTCGTGAAAACCAGGCGTTACGGCAAGTGTCGAGTTACGGTGACGATTACGGTTACGTTACGGTTGCTTTGCGGTACTCAGTGTAATGTGGTTCACGGTTTATTGCAGTTTAATTGAAAATACTCCTAATCAGGATTCCAATTTATGGTTACTTTAAAAAATACAAAATCATGTCCATTTTGTGAAAATTAGACACGCTACTGAAAAACAAAATTCATAAAACTATAAGTAAAAGTGGAATAAATCTCTCAATTTGGGAAATATAGATGAATAGATTTACTACACCACTATCAAATACAGCTGGTTGGAAGCTTTTTCAGTGATAGATCTACTGGACAGAGTGTTAGTATTGACATGCATGATATATAATCTATTAGCCTTCAGCTAACCAACCAGGGCAATCCCCGTGCAAAAGCTAATTTTTGAAGAAGCTGGTTTATTATGTTGGAAAGGATTGATCATTAGTTAACCTTGTAAACAGAACAGTTTCTTCATCCAAGGTATAAAATTTTCACATGTAAATAGGAAAAAATAAGCAAAGAAATACCTTCAAGATATGTAAGTGGTAGAAATCCTTGTAAAACACTGTAGGTTATAATTACAATTATTCCACGAAATCGAGTCGTACATGAGCTCATAGCCGACGAGGCGCGCAGCGCCGAGTCGGCTATTAGCCATGTACGACGAGATTGAGTGGAATAATTGTTTTATTATATCCACATCCACTGGATTGTGAGAAATGCAGAATTTTAATTATTTTCAAGTTTAAAAAGTGAAATAACGTCGGCGAAAACGCTCCGCCATTTTGTTTTTCTCTACTCACGGGATATGAGCCTAGTAGTAGAGTAGCCAATCAGCGCGCGCGTTTGCTCATATCCATTGGTTGTGAATATAATAATAACGGATATTTATTAGATTGTCTCACGATTGTGCCGAATTGCAGGTTGTTCCGTTGGAGCATGCGCACTTTGGCAACACTCATGTCCTACTGAACTCACCTTGTTTACATATAAACGCTCGATAAAGTTGTCCGGGGTAGGAAGGTGATCCCGTCTACCAGTGACCGTTAACACGCCTTCATATAAAGACGATGAGAGGACAATTTGCAACGACGTTTTTTTCTCGCAACGCTTTGACAACTGAGGTCAAAATTCGTCATTTTGCTTTGCAAATTTTCGACTTCAGTTAAACAACTCTCGTTGTTGTTTTGTAAGCACTGGAGGATGATGTTGTTTACGCCATGAGCGTGCGTGGATTTTTGTAACGTCTTTAGTGTTAGTTTCCTTTACCCTGATGATGTGCATGGGCCATAGGCCCGAAAGCTTGGTATTAAAATTAATATCGGTTGATGTAACAAGATCAATGATATAACTCTCAATGTGTTGCCGAGGCCAAAATTACGCTTAAAAAGCGTTCCATGTGGTACGTTACACAGCATAACCTTAGCGTTGCTAGGAAAAGGTCCGGGTAAACCGTCCTGTGGAACACCAGCCTAAAGGGCCTTGGAAACTAATCAGTATATTCACACTTATTCCACTCAATTATTTATGGGTTTTACCAGTTTGATATGAAATATTTAATTATCCATTTCATGGAAAATGTCATATTTGTTTAAACAGCGGTAATAAAACTGGTGAAACCGAGGCAACGGAGAAGTACTAATATACTTTAAAAATTTAGGTCAAATAGAAAAGACCGAAACAAAATTGGCAACAAAAGCATTTTGAGCGGATATCAGCTTATATCAAAATAATTAGATTTTTCACTGAAGAAAACGTTGCAGTTGTAATAAATGATTGAAATAAAATATCTGAATAAAGTTGCAAGTTTACAGGTCCTTTGCCAAAAAAGGTCAGTAATATGTTGTCCACGAAAAGCTACTGCCTAAAAAAGGGATTTATTTTAAACACATTCATATGATAAATAAATAAAAGTTTATATTTACAAAACAACGGTTTGTTCAAATTAAATCTTTATGAATATTTATTACAAGATCAGTACATCAATCAGTTATCAGTCCATTACTGCTCTCCGCGTCGACATATCAAAATGAAACCCTTACATCTTGTCGTTGCACTGTATTCACTTATTGAACAGCATTTATACTTGGTAGAGTGCCAAAGCCAAATGAGCCTACTTTCTCGTTCCATTGATGCAGTACCAATATCTCTACATGGTTACAAACTCAACGGTTATCGATACAAAGTGGTATACTCTCTAAGCCTGATAGGATGCGGTCAAGCGTGTTTGAAAGACTTCCCCAAATGTGTTTCTTACAATTACTACACCAAGACCAAGGGGCAAGAAATTTGTGAACTTAACTCTAAGGGAATAAATTCGGTAGCAGTGGGGATTTCTGGCAGTCTGGAGAAAGACTCCATGTCTGTTTACGTGCAAACACAGAGCATATTTATGGTACGTAGGAGCACACCTTTCTGTTTAGTTTCTTCCATATTTTCAAGTGTCCATAATTAATTCCCTTCGCCTTGAGGGGCAGTTTGCATTTAGATTTAGGCTTTTTTTTCGAGAAAACTTTTGAACAATTAACTGCAAAGGGATTTGAAGACTTCTTATGAGCTTATTGATGCCACTTTGTTTGTTTTGCGTTTCTGGCCGTCATGTGAAAAAAGCCAATAGACTTGCTTCGACTCACACAGACAAACATTCTTTAATTTAATTTAATTTTTTCAGGAATACCCCAAAACCTGCGCGGATCACTACAAGATGGGAATACGGGAATCAGGATTGTACTTCATACGAGATAACAAAAACAATCAATACTTCAAGGTGTTCTGTGACTTTACCAGTGAACCCAACAAAGTCTGGACACTCATTATGTCTGGAAGTTTCAAAAACAGATTGAGCCCTCAATTTGTGTCGCGATCTCTTGACCAAAACGACCCGTTAAAAGAAGATACCCCAAACTGGGATTTCTACCGATTGTCTCTTCCGCGTATGCAACACATAAGCCATCACTCGACACACTGGCGTATAACCTGCAACTTTCCACAAGATGGTCTTAGCTATGTGGATTATGTACGTGCAAAGATTTCTGATTTTGATATGATTAGATTCCAAGGCGAAGGTTCATGCAAACGTGTGGAATACGTCAATGTTTTGAACCACAAATGTAATGGATGCACGGCTGCCTGGTGGCAAAAGACTGCAAGGATTATGTTTCACCACGACATTACAGCAAAATTGTGCGATTTTGGTGCAACACCTGGAGGAATAAATAGCCAAGATGTATTTGGATTTTATGTATCGGTCAACAAAAAGTTCCGATGTTGCTTATCGGACAATTCGAACACCAATCATTGGCTTGGAAGCAAAGTTTGATTTGAATGGAAAACGTGCGAGACCATGCTTGGTGGATGAATGACTTGAATTGATTTAAAACTTCTTCAAGCAAATGATAGTGGCTTTAATTTTCGCCTGTTATAGCTTTATCAATTTGTTTTCAGTGTTGGGTCACAGTTTTCAGAAACCTGGTTTTCCGACCAAACTTGAAGACAACAACTGATGGTGTTTTCCAATTTGTTGTTGTTGCTGTTGTTGTTGTCGGTGGTGGTAAGGTGGTGGTGGTGGTGGTCTTTTTGTATCAAGCTCTCACACGAATCGTCAAACTGCATGTATAATTAAACTACGCAAATATTAATAATAAACTGTCAAAAATGGCGACGGAAATTAAAGCCTTACTTTGACAATATCCTAAATACTTCGTAGTTATAATGAAATACATATATTTTTAAATTTAACCCAAATTCCATTTTGTGCTTCTTTACAAATATAGTCAATGCATTTAGATATTAAGTATTGATAAAGGTAAATTTTGCATATGTTAACAAAGTTTTAAATATTTGAACTGAGAGAAAACTGATATCAGAAGATGATTCTTTTCTAAAATGACACAAAAAGCTCTTATGTGACTCAAATAATGGAATTTGAGAACAAGTAGAAGGAGAAGAAGTAGAATATAATAAAAGCGCTCTCCACCAGCATTGGGGTATTTTAATTCAAGCATACTTTACTCAACTGAAAACCTTTTCATCTATCAATTATTAATGTTGGGTATGGGTATTAGACATTGCCCACCTGCCCCTTGTCAGTTAACTTTTCACTTGAGTCGTCGAAAACTTTCCTCCATCTCCATTGCATGCACATTCCAAAATGGCCTCCAAGTTTCTTGTCGTTGCACTTTATTTACTGATTGTACAGCATATGTGCTTTGTTGAGAGTCAAAGCCAACTCATTTCTCGTTCACTTGATGCAGTACCGATATCTCTTCAAGGTTACAAACTCAACGGTTATCGATACAAAGTGGTATTCTCTCTAAGCCTGATTGGATGTGGACAAGCGTGTTTGAAAGACTTTCCAAAATGTGTTTCCTACAATTACATCAAGTCCATGAAACAAGAAATCTGTGAACTCAACTCTAAAGGAATAAATTCAGTGGCAGAAGGGATTTCTGGCAGTCTTCAGAAAGATCCCAAGTCTAGATCTGTTTATGTACAAACACAAAGTACATTCATGGTACGTACCACGCGGTATACGTAGGCATACAACATTCTACACAGTTTACAGTCCTACTTCCATTTTCAATCACACATTTAAAATCAATTTTCAATCAATCACACATTTTTTGTTTTGTTTTGTTTCAGGAATACCCCAAAACCTGTGCAGATCACTACAGGATGGGGATACGCAAAGCAGGACTTTATTTCATATGAGATAACAAAAATAATCAATACTTCAAGGTGTTCTGTGACTTTACCAGTGAACCCAACAAAGTCTGGACACTCATTATGTCTGGAAGTTTCAAAAACAGATTGAGCCCTCATTTTGTGTCGCGATCTCTTGACCAAAACGACCCGTTAAAAGAAGATACCCCAAACTGGGATTTCTACCGATTGTCTCTTCCGCGTATGCAACACATAAGCCATCACTCGACACACTGGCGTATAACCTGCAACTTTCCACAAGATGGTCTTAACTATGTGGATTACGTACGTGCAAAGATTTCTGATTTTGATATGATTAGCTTCCAAGGCGAAGGTTCATGCAAACGTGTGGAATACGTCAATGTTTTGAACCACAAATGTAATGGATGCACGGTTGCCTGGTGGCAAAAGACTGCAAGGATTATGTTTCACCACGACATTACAGCAAAATTGTGCGATTTTGGTGCAACACCCGGAGGAATAAATAGCCAAGATGTATTTGGATTTTATGTATCGGTCAACAAAAAGTTCCGATGTTGCTTATCGGACAATTCGAACACCAATCTTTGGCTTGGGAGCGATGTTTAATTTGAATGGAAAACGTGCGAGACGTTGACATTGATTTAAAACTTCTTCAAGCAAATGATAATGGCTATAATTTTCAGACTTTTCGCCTTTTATAGCTTTATCAATGAAGTTTAATTTGTTCTCAGTGTTGGGTTACAGTTGCTGACGGTGGGTGCATAAAAAGACAGATGAACTTTTACTTAATACATAAACATGACAGCACAACTCAAATTAGTTCCCGGCATTCTTTTAGGGAGGGTCTCCACAGGAAGCCCAAAGTGAGATACAATAGTACCTAAATGAAGCTTAGACTTAGAGTTGACTTGAAACCTGTTGGTTCGAGTTCCTTATAATTAGGAATATGTTCAAGAGTTGGTGGGCCAGAAAAAAAGGTAACCGAAGGAACTTCAGAAACTGATACACAAATGCTGATCACACAGAAAGGATATTAACTAAAAAAAGTACCAATGAAGTATATCATTAGACATTTATGAACACCAAACAATATGATTACAAAGAAAATGCTGTTTACCAAAGCTTAAACGATTGTACTACAACTAAGGATCTATTAATAACGATTTTACATACTTCCATTGAACAAGTAAAGCGTTTCATGAAGTCAAGGGAAGACTTCACCAAGCTGATATACCAGAGTATCAGCTCAACTCCCTCGGTTAAAATGTTCTAATAGTCCAGTTTCCAGTTACTAGAGACCGCTGAGCTTCCTGACAAAAGGCGCATTTATACAGGGTTAGCCTCATTTTCAAGAAAGACCCAAGGGAGTGACTCGATTTTTTTCTGTTGTTAACAAAACAAAACAAAACCAAAAAAATGGCGTTTACTCCCATGGGTCTTTCTTGAAAGGGAGGCTAACCCTGTATAAATGCGCCTTTTGTCAGGAAGCTCAGCGGTCTCTAGTAACTGGAAACTGGACTATTGGAGGATTACACTGCACTGTATTGTACATTTTCAACATTTTCAACAATATCAAAACTAGAACTTTTGAAAGTGCATTTATATATCTATCAAAATATTTCAACCAGAGCGGACGTGTAAGATTCTGTGACGTCATCTGTGCATGTACCGTTTCGCAACACGGTTCTCAACCAATCAGAGCGCGCGTCATATACCAATTCTGATAAAAATCCAGACGTATCTCGAGTCGAGCATAATAATTTTTTCCAGTTGTAAAAGGATTGCGTATACAAAATTATATCAGATAAAATCCAAAAGCTTCTAAAATGTTATTTCAAGAAGTGTCGAGCTGTGTTATCTCCAACGATGCTCATGCTTATGGAAGAAATAAATACTGAAAACACCGTGTTTGTTTTGTTTTTCAATTAGGCTCTGTGTAAAGAGGGCCGGGATTTTTTTTTGGGGGGGGGAGGGGTACAAATATCGGTTGTCAGTTGAATTTTGGCCCTTTTGTTAGTTGTCAGTTAAGTGGAATTAAATTTATGGTTAACAAAGGCTTTTATTTCTCATGGGATTTTTTCTTTCTAAGTCAGTTTTACCATCAGAATTCAGCAATTTGACATCCACTTGAACTTTGTCACCTGACAAATGTCCCTGGGGGAGATAGGTTATGGAGAAAAACACTATTTTCTTCAGATTTTGGTTGGATTGTCAGTTAAAAACAGGTTACACAAATGTTCAACTGAAATTCAACTGACATCTGTCAGTTGAATTTTACTGAAGGCATTTGTCAGTTGTCAGTTAACCCCATCCAGACCCTCTGTAAAGGTGCTGCGTTTTCCATTTCAGGGAAAAACGATTGCTATTATGGGAGAAATAGCTAAAACATGATCATATTTACATCATTGTTTTCTATAAAAACCTTTGCATTAGCTTAAACTGCTTTAATATCATTCATGCAAGCCAACACTGGTCTGGTGGACAAATCAACAATTCTTTCCCAAGAATAAGAATTTCCCTCATGCTAAACGTTTGTATTTAAAACATCGCAGCCGAAGGGTATTACGTGCAAACTGTCTGTATTTAGCTTGCTAACCTGGAAGTCGCCTCCGGCTAACATGCAAAAATTTGAGAAAACAAAGCATTGGTGCACGCATATCAATTGCAAATTGAATATTTGAAGTTTATCAAACATCAAAAAAAGTTTATTTGTTAAAAACAAAAAATGAATGATTTTTGTTCGTCTAGTAATCATAGTGATCTAAAACAATAGTTTCTATAAAAGTTTCATAAATCTTAAATGAAAGTCATTTCACAGTAAGAACGTGAACTAATACAAGATTGTTAGATCTTTGAGACATGATTTATTGCTTCCACTTGACATGTCATGTCGCAAAATAATACTAGCACTTAAGATATAATATCTTGAGATAAGTATTCAGTGAGCCCGCAGAATACTATAATCGCCATTAACATCCATGGTTTGTTACTTTATAGAACACACACGTTGCAATCAACATTTCACGCATGCTTTTCTAAGGAGAATTTTAATCAGTTTGTTTTACGTATTTAAACACACTTATTCATTATTAATGTACGTTGTGAACATTAGACTTTTCACCTGTCAATTTTTAACTTCTCATAGTTGAAGGAAACCAACACGACCAAGTGCTCTCCCATAGAAATGGAGCCCATGCCTGTCTTTCCGTTATATTTACTGATTGTACAATATTTGTGCTTTGTTGAGTGTCAAAGTGAAATCGGCCTACTTTCTCGTTCCATTGATGCAGTACCAACATCTCTACAGGGTTACAAACTCAACGGTTATCGATACAAAGTGGTATACTCTCTAAGCATGATTGGATGTGGACAAGCGTGTTTGAAAGACTTTCCAAAATGTGTTTCCTACAATTACATCAAGTCCATGAAACAAGAAATCTGTGAACTCAACTCAAAAGGAATAAATTCAGAGGCAGAGGGGATTTCTGGCAGTCTTCAGAAAGATTCTAACTCTGTCTTTGTGCAAACGCAGTCACCTTCAATGGTACGTAAAAAACTTACTTTTTTGTATTATTCTAGTTGGCAAAATTGACATGAATTGCGTGTAAAATCATGATGGACGCACTTGAACTGCTTGTAATATTAGTATAAGAGAATGGAAATATGTGATAACGCAGAATAAACCAGTCTTCAAAATAAATTCATAAAAGCCGATTGTTCGTTTCTTGTCGGTGAGATCTCGGGCGGTAGTTTCATTTAAAAACTGATAAATGAGAAAACAAATGCAATGGCGTGACCCGGATAGTAGCACCATGCAGAACTTATTATTAAAGAATACATCATTTTATACCTTTTAGTATATAAGATTCTAAGCCTTCGCAAGTTTGAACTTTGAGGCCGAGATGAAATGAGATGTTGTTATTTATGATGGCTTCTAAACAGAAGTGAATTTGGATCAAGTAGAATTTATTTTATCTCATTTTTATCATCGTAAAGTTTCTGCGGTTAGATTTTGAAGAACATGTTACTAATAACATTTATCGTTCACTTTTTCAAGAATTATTTCACAGAACACCTTTTTCAATTCTAATTCGTTAAAGCTTCAAAACAAACAAGTTATAGTGATAATAGTAATTTCGCTAAGCCAATGGAAGTAATATTACACTGAGATATATATCAGACACTTCCTTGTTTTCTTCGGTTGATATTTGACACCTCCACACTGAATATTACCATTTGCTGCAATTAGGGTGTGTTAAAAACACTCTAAATCGAATGCAAATTGAATTACGAGAAACGTCTTTAGTGTACGTTTTTGTATTCCAGTAAAATTTGACAATTAAAATATTGATAATGAATAAAAATGAAAATGAAATGAAAATTTTCTTTAATGTATTCACAATTTCATTTCGTTTCAATAACAATTTTGCGACTTGTATGTCACTCTTACGGATGAAAATGACATTCACTGATCAGAAGAAAAAGTTTTAATTTTAAGAATCTTACTAATAAGCTAAGCGTTAAATGATTTGCAGCTGAACAATTTAATCATAAATTAGTTATTTTTCAACACATTTCGCAATGACATTTGTATCGGTTACACTAAAGTAACCTAGAGTTCTAATCAGCCTTTAGCTAGAATTTCCATTGGAATAATTTAAAAAAAACAATTTTGAACCGTTTGGAGATACGTTTAGGCTTTCTAACATTAAATCATTGATTTTCACTTTTGGGAAATAGCTACTAAGGAGTTTTGAAAGCATGATTCCACTCAGAAAATATCACAACGATTTCAAGTTGTTTGTGCAGGTGCTCTTAAAGACAGCTTTTTGTAATTGCAGAAATATGTCAAGAAAAGAAAGAAATCGGTTGACGGTCAGTCTGGCCCTGTCAAAATGCTGTCCAGAAGTAGTAGACACTTCGGATTGTTTTTAAGTGATGCGGCATCATCGCTTTCCTCGCCTCAGAATTTTGATATTTTTGATAAAAAATATTTTTTTAATTTAGCGCTAGCTGCAAACTCCTCAAAGATTTTTGCGCATGCGCACCGGAGATCGATTTCAGATGTTCGACACTTTATAGTTCGGCTGTATCATAATGAACAGCTTCAATATGCTTATATTTGGTTTTAAGACTTTCACTTACAATGTTTTGACCCATTTTTTTGCTTAGCTTCGGCCCACTGATAATTTGAGAAATTTGTAGCATATTTTGTTGAATTAATTTCAATGAAAAATTATATTTCCCGCTCTCTCGATAGAAATGCGAACCTTTAAGACCCAAAGAAACGGGGACATTCCAAAAGTGACATTTTCTCAAAAAATCGTAAAATCATTGAGCTGTGACACTCGCTTAGTTTTACAGCCAACATAGCAACCACGTTGCTCAGCAACGAAATATGTCCCAGCACCCTTAGGGGCCGTGCAAACACTCCCAGCAACATCCAACACTTTTGGCACCAACACAGTTGGCAGTTACAGTTTTGAGACAACAGAATAAAAGGAATGTTGGGTGTCGTTGTCTGTAAGTGTGTTCAAACTCGAACGCATCCAACGTTTTTTGTTGAGTCCC
The DNA here is from genome assembly GCA_029948255.1 of Telmatactis stephensoni. NCBI lineage: Eukaryota > Metazoa > Cnidaria > Anthozoa > Actiniaria > Isophelliidae > Telmatactis > Telmatactis stephensoni. The sequence goes on from JALIZF010001555.1 coordinate 372,133, forward strand.
AAGGATAGTCTATCTTTAAAATAGGGGTGTGACTATTATAATACTAATAACTTTATCACAACTCTTTATTATTCAGAAATTCCCAAAAACCTGTGCAGATCATTACAAGAGGGGGATACGAGAATCAGGATTATACTTCATACGAGATGACAATAACCAATACTTCAAGGTGTTCTGTGACTTTGCCAGTGAACCCAACAAAGTCTGGACACTCATTATGTCTTGGAACTTTACCAACAGAGAGATCGCACAGTTTCAAAGAAGAGCACTCTTTGTAAATAACCCGGTAAAAGAAGATACCCCAAACTGGGATTTCTACCGATTGTCTCTTTCGCGTATGCAACACATAAGCAATCACTCGACACACTGGCGTATAACCTGCAACTTTCCACAAGATGGTCTTAGCTATGTGGATTACGTACGTGCAAAGATTTCTGAGTTTGACATTCTTAAACTTGATGGGCGTGAATTGTGTAAAAAGGTGGAGTACATTAATGTCTTGGGTCACAATTGCACTGGTTGTAAATCTGCTTGGTGGCAGTTAGATAACAGTCAGATTCTACATCATGATTTCACAGCAGATTTGTGCGAGTTTGGTAAAACACCTGGTGGAAGTTATAGTGAAGATGTTTTTGGCTTTTACTTTTACTATACCACCAAATTTAGATGTTCTTCATCAGGTAGTTCCAATACCAACACTTGGTTTGGAAGTGATGTTTGAGACTTACTTGCTGATGTAATCTAACAATTCCAATCAGTACCAATACATGGTTTGGTATTGAAGTTCGATACTTACTTGCTGATGTAATCTAACAATTCCAATCAGTACCAATACATGGTTTGGTATTGAAGTTCGATACTTACTTGCTGATGTAATCTAACAATTCCAATCAGTACCAATACCTGGCTTAGGTTTGAGATTTATTGCTGTTACCTGATAAATCCAATACCAACACCTGGTTTGGTATTAAAGTTCGAAACCTCAGTACTTGCTGACGTAATCTGGTAATTCCAACACCAACACCTGATATTTGGTATTGAAGTTCGAGACTTTTTGGCTTATTGTATATAGTTGACTAGCAAGGATTTTGCATATTAATACTGAGAGAAACACTACCGTGTACCTCAAATCATTTGTTCAATTTTTTCCCGACAATTAGGCCAAACTAAGTCAGACCTTTGAAGTCGGCGAGAACGTGCTGTGGACTTGATGAGGTCGATTCGCAGGCGTTACCTGAAGATAAGTGAAAGTAGTTGGATTACCTACAGTGGACAAATGTTGACTTTTTCGTGAATCTGCATCTTCACATTATGTATTTGAGATCCACTGAAGTTTGAAACTGGGGTTCACTGAGAGCGAGAATAAGACTTAACTCGATATGCATATGAAACCATAAGAAAACGGTCAATTGTAGTTACAGTAAAAAATGATAATAATTAGAATAATAACGGCACGACCATGTCTGTACAATGTAAAAGTCTGTAAGTCCCAAGAATAAATCCAAGTACTTCAAGCAATAATTAGAAAAATGATGGTGCGACGACCATGAGTAAATAAATAAAGCATACGAACTCACTAAAATAAATACAAATATTTCATGCCATCATATGTATATATTTCTCTCGTTGATTCCCTCGTGTGAATTAATCTTTAATTTTCAAATTTGTATGTACACGAATGTCCTACTAAACTAATTCCCTGAAATCCTATTTCACAAATTAAAATTTATTTCATTTCCAATTCATGTTTTTTACAGCTTATCTGTGTCTTATTGGTCGTTACTGCATGCTTTCTGAGCTGTTGTCCTTGTTTGTATACACTTATTGAAAATGATGATGATGATGATGATGATGATGATGATGATGATGATGATGATGATGATGATAATTGATATGGTAACGATGACAATTACCACAATGATGATTATTTGTGGTAATGATACTAACTAAATGAGAGGGAAGCATTCTAAATGGCAACGATAAAAGACTAATCAACAGGATGATGGTGGTGCTGGTGCTAGTGCTGGTTATAGTGGTGATCATGATGGACTGAGATAAAGCCGAAAACGTCCTTTGTCAAATGCTACTCTCTCTGATATTACCTGTTAAAAAATGAATTATTCCTCTTCTAGTAAATTAGTAGCGCTTTTAAAACTAGTTAATCCTTCAGTTTTTAAACGTTTAAGTCTGTCCAACACATCGATTTGCTGTTCAAAGTAATGTACCACGTAGGGCTCAGTCAACATCGATGCCAGAAACTGCTCGAATGATATTGACCAATCAGAATCCAGCATACCGGAAGATGGTCTCTCATCCGAGTCAGTTTCCACTTGTGTAAAATCCCTCGGGTAACCCGCTTCGTTACATTCAGCTGTTGGAGTTCTAAGATCGGCACTGTCAGACTCTTCCTCTGGATTGGGCGAAACCAGTTGGGAGTTTTCCAATTTCAAATATAAACTCGATAAAGTTTCTGGAGCTCCGTTTTTGTCTGGATCGATGTGTTCTGGACTACTGAAGCCATCATCACTCGGTACAAGCACATAATCATCACCAATAGTACTTCGTACGGGACTACTCAATGAAGATTCGCTACTCCGAGCAGCGTCTGCTAAAACCTCCTTCAGCAAAGCTGACGACGCAAGTTCGGAGGACGTCGTGACACCCTCGGGTAGGATTGGGCTTTCCGAAGATTTTTCGGAGTCCAAGCTATTGGCTATGTTATCTTGGGGAAGATCTATAGGAACTGATGCCCCATACTCTGTGCCAAACTCACCTAACTTTAGAAGTATGTTACCAACTGTTGCTATCGCTTGGTACATCTGTTGTTCATTTGGTAGTTCACGAAACAGCGAATACAGAGTTTTCCATAGGTGAATAAATTGTTCCTTGAAAATAATAAACAAGTGAATGAAAATGACTTAAATAGTGATGATTTTGCTCTATTGTCTACAGACAATTGTGTAAGTCGAGACTAGAGCATACAAACATTAACTACTTATTTGAAACTGAATGAAAATTCGGGACAATCTAGCAACAGAAGTATTGGAAACATAAATGGACGGCTAGGGTCAAATTTAAGTTATAAAATAGAGAGACCTGTCCAAGTCATTCAACGAAAAACGGGGCCCTGAGGCCCTGAATGGAGATCTAGGATCAAATATAGGTTTTAAATGACATAAACCTACCTGGGTCATCATTGGAAGCTGACCCATTGGTGCATCATCCTGCTGCAACATCTCTTGAATTTTCAGACTCTCTTTGCTTTTTGCACTTGAGCTCAGTGGCGCCTCATCGTCCTTCTGATCTTCCTTGCAAGAACTACTTGCACCTTCTTCACCAGATTCTTCAACACTGGCCTCCTTCACTTCTTCTCCGGTCTCACAGAACGACTCCAGACTTTCTGTTATCGCAGGCTCCACGTGCATAGAGTAGATGAATTGTAACCTATCGTGTAAATCCCCTTTGCATATTCTACCCAGGGTATCAACTAGTTCTTTAAAAGTGATAAAATCGCTTTTGCCTTGTGTAATCACCTGTGAAAATTTATAATATGAATGAGAGTACACTTGTGGTGACTCTAGCATTCCAACACAACCGTTCTCAAATTGTTCTTGAGCGTCATAATGCAGATATTGCGCCCTCTCCTCCCTTCTTCCATCAGGCATTCATCCCCCAGTTTTATAAATACTCACAAAGGCTTGAGGACAATTGGAGGAAAACCAAAACAGGGATGGGAAAATTACAATTTTACAAGGTTTATAAGGTCACACAGTAGCCAACTTAGACACAACCCTAAACGTTTCATAAAACCCTGAAAGATGCCATCTTACGGAGAAGAACATATCCTGAAAAGTGGCAGACAGTTGATTCTCCTTTCTCAATTTCCTATGTCCTGGTGTTGTCACGTACTATAACGTAATGTAACGAAACGTAACGTAACGTACTAACGTGCTGTAAATTAAGGATTTGAATTTCCTGACGAAATTCTTAGTATGAAGAAAACAGACTACAATAATTAGACCTACTGACATGATAGATCAAGAAAATCAAACTTCCAGTGTGATTTGTATTGAAAACTATAGAGTCAATATGAAGTGCCCTGCGTCCACCCCTCCCCTCCCACAGATGCAATATTCAAGGGGTATAACTACTCCAGTAGTACACTCATACCTTAAAAGCTCTACGAGCCAACAAATCACTGATCTCGCAGGTACCCCAGTCTGTCAAGCTCACAAAGAAAGGTTTAAATCCTTCCACATCAATGCTTTGTAAATGTTGCCACTGTTGACTTGAATCGCGTATTTCCAGACTTCCTCTACTACGAGTCTGTAAGTGGCTGACCTGGTTTACCAAACACAGTAAGAAAAATGTGAGCTCAGATAATAGAACATGTTAATGTTTATGGGTGACAGAGGTAGTGATGCTGCTACTGCTGATGCTGATGCTGAAGATGATGGTGGTGATGATGATAATGACAGCGGTGAAAAAATATTAATTTTTAACGATATTTTCTTACCTTGAACACAGCGTACATTTGTTCAAGTTCCTGTTGACTAAAAACAGAGCTTTCAGCTCCTATCGTCCGTACGACATTACGTCGCATGCTGTCCTCAAGTCCCTGCAGAAAAGACACAAGTCGTTAACGTCTTCAAAATCCATCCCACAAGACAAATACCGTGCTGGACAAACGTAATTCGTGAAGATTAATCCAAATCAATTGCATGCACGGGAACCCTACGTTTTCGGTTATGACTATGTTGCGGTTTAAAAATGTCCACTGGTTTAAATTTTTAGCACAATGTTTTGCTTTCTAAATCCACTTCCAAGTCCTCTGAGGGTGCTACCTAAATTCACTGTATAGAGACACCTTAAGGGTAGTACCTGAACCACTTTAAGTCTTTGAATATTTCTCATCGATTCTATATGTTCTGCTGTGATAAATCCAAACTTTTGGTACGACTCCAGTATAAGGTTAGAAACGTCTACAGATGAGGAATACTGCAAAAATGAAATCAAATGTCAAAAACCAAACCAGGACAAACACAGATATTTCAAAACCAATGACATCATGATCACGTGATCTTTCTACCAGTCTACTCTCGCCCTATTACTCTTGCCCTGTACTGTAAAAATAAAATTCACGGCACACGTAGATATTTCAAAACCAATGACGTCATGATCATGTGATCTTTGTACCAGTCTACTCTGGCGCACGATGGATGGTCCTAACGTTTTAGTATCGATGCCAAAAACGAGTGGTATGGTTGTCGTCGCGATGGAAATGCTGGCCGCAATTTACCTCAGTCGCCCGGGTTCAGTTCTGACAGGGTAATATATGAGGTGAATCTGTTAAACGTATTGTTCTCTACTACCCACGAGGAATTTTTCTCAGGGTTCTCCGGTTTTTCCTCCCGCAAAAATCAACATTCTAGTCGAGTGTTGTATCTTAAAATACCGTGTCACAAATTTCCATTCATCTCTTCTAATGAGATAAAAGTGTGTGAAACGAGAGAGAAAGCAGGCCCACATGTCTGCAAACTTAGACTAGCCTTGTTCAACAAATCAGAGATTTCAATTTTTAAGGTGTGGAGGGGCAAGGCCTCAGTTGAGCCCTTTCACGTTGTTTTGTGGTGCTTACCTCAGGGCAAGGTACACCAATGCTGCGATTATTAACCGTCATCGTTAAAGCCTGGGTACTAGCGTCTCTATTGGTCACGTGCTCGAGGTAAGCTCCTAATATGGTCATGGCCTCCCCGTCATCCTCTACGGACAAAAGCTCTGTTTTGTTGGCTTCAAGCGTCGCTAAAGCGATTTGGAAAAGAACCTGTATAATAGAGATGACAGCAATAATCAATTATACATCAAAGTCACTTGCTATCAGTCAAAAAACAGACCCTGCTGTCTATTTCTTGAAGTGCGCAGCACTTATGTTTACGGATAAATTTACGTCAACACGCAAGTACCCGTAAACTCCCCAGTAAACCTATACGAGAAGAACCAGACATTGAAAAGAGAACGCGCTTTGAGAAACACTTTGGAACGCGGCTATTAGAGAGGGGCACAAGTTTATTAGCCTTTGGCTATTTAGTGCTACCCTCATGAAATAAAGGATTTATTATTATTATTATAGACAAAAGAGACCTTAAGATTGACGTTTTTGGCAAACCGCTAACGACAAACGGCAAAATTTGACCTTGATTTTGATTTTATATTTTACTCTAATCCTTAAATCAATCCAACAAGTGAATAAACAGCAAATATCTTAGCAACAGAAAATACAAATATTTCCACTTGAGCGAAAAAACGGCTAAGAGCAGACAGCTAAAGTTTGCCATTTGGCGGTTGCCGTTTGCGTAAACGTCAATCTTAAGGTCTCTAAAAGCTACTTGCTAATCCATAACTTTTTCGTCATGAAGCAAGACAGAGAGGGATAGCTGTAATAAAAGTACATGCGCCGTCGCAGGTTCACATAAACTTCAACGGTCAGATGGCAGCAAGGACGAACAAACCAACGTAACTTCACCATGCTGTCTCCACTAGAAAACGTGATTGATAACGTGTGCGCATGCATATTTACACTTATTTCAAAAAACGTTGTCGTAGTTCAGAGCAACAAGTGTCAAGCCAAGACCGAAATGAATGCTGGTTTTATGTTGGTAGTTATGTATTCAAATCAGACTCGTTTCTATAGAACTAATTCCAAAATGAGGACATTTTTACGTGCTTATTAGTATATCGGACTCTTTTGATATCAAGTCTGATTTGAATACATTACTAGAACCAAACCAGTGTTCATTTCGGTCTCGGCTTGGCGCTTGTTGCTTTGAACTCCGACAACGTTTTTTAAAATAGGTGTATATCAGAGAACAGAGAATCGCACTAAAAGAACACTGATGTCTCTGTACTGTGATATAAACACGATGTAGAGCATCTAAATGGTGGGTGAAATGGGATTTCACACTGGTAACTTTAACTTAAATCACAATTCGTAACTTAGTTACAGGAGGGCAGTAGCTAGGGGAAACTAAATTCCCATACTTAGACTACCCACCACCCAATGGTGAAGATGTTTCTATAAAATATTGTGGACGCGCAGGGATATGTTCTTAATCTGGAAGATGTACAACATCCGAAAAGCAAGAACATCTCGTGTTACTAAGCTTGCTTTTCTTGTGTTCCACACCTCAGTCCCATCGTGTTTATATCAAAGAACAGAGACTGACGGAACGTTTCATTTCCCCCTTGGACCACCACCACTTCATTTAACTAACCTTTACGCCATCATAGAAGAAACAATCCATGATATTGACTGCTGAAGCGAATGGCATCACACTGGATTCAAAACGAAATAATAAAAGTGAATTGAAGTTTTGATTTCAGTTCCGTTTTAAGGCGCGTACATTTACGTGAGTTGACAAAAATGTTGAAATCAGGTCGACTGGGCGTGAACGAACGACAATGCAAGTGGGTAAAGGCGACTCATGCGAATAAATTGATTATGATGATTACAGTGAGCTGTCAACTAGTGTCTGTCTCAGAGGTGTCCATATCTAGAGGGAGTTTAAATGCAGTAAATAGAGTACATATATGTGATTTGAGCTGAAAAGAGACCATCTTAGAGAGGTGTCCATCTCATTGAAATGTCCGTTGGGCGAGAGTATTTATGCTAACTTCTTCTTAGAGCCCCATTCAGATGCGCATACACGGAGTACTTGTGCGTGGAAACCCAACACAAACATTTCCCAATAGTTACGAATTAATGAATGTAGAACTTTACCTTAGGAAAAGTGTTAGGAACCATGACAACGAAATCATATTCAAAATCCCCAGGTCTTTGAGATGATCGTACAGCTCTGGTAGATGATCACGTGTCAAGTCTTCAAATACTCCTGAAAGGATACAAGCATAAACAGAACTTTTACTATTTGAATCTGCTTCACCATGTTAGTAGGGTAGTTAGCGTTATCACTGTAAATATTATATCGTTAGCGTGATAACTGTAAATAGTTTCTGCTAACACAATAAATGTAGATTTAGATGCAGTTTTCTCTTTAGTTTTGTTACACTGTTTTCTTTCTTTCTTTCTTTCTTTCTTTCTTTCTTTCTTTCTTTCTTTCTTTCTTTCTTTCTTTCTTCCTTCCTTTCTTTCTTTCTTTCTTCCTTTCTTTCTTTCTTTCTTTCTTTCTTTCTTTCTTTCTTTCTTTCTTTCTTTCTTTCTTTCTTTGTCTGTTTTTTTTTTGACTTTATTGTTTTGTCTGTTTTTGTATTTGCTGTGCTCTGCTCTGCTGTGCTCTGCTTTACTCTACTCTGTTCTGTTCTGTTCTGTTCTGTTTTGCTTTGTTTTGTTGGTTGGTTTTCTAGTTCTTCCAACTGTTCGTTAATTAATGTTCGCTCTTTCGTTAGTTCATTCGTTCGTCAGTTCGTTTGTACAAAGATGGCATAGATGAACCAAACTCTTACCTTGGTCAACTAGAGCACCAACAACCTTGGTGTTGTAGTAATCAGGCAAAAGGCGCTCACACACAGCAACAAGCAACCAAAACGCCTGCTCTTCGGTACAGTATAGAAGAAGCACCGATGCAACGATGTTCATTGCTTGACAATACCCTGCATAACAAATTATAAGTAAAGGCAATTAAAGTAATTCTTCAAAATAGAAGCAGATAGAGACGCCCAAAGACAGAGAGGTAGCCAGCGAGATGGGTGGACGGACGGTCGGACAAAGAGACAAAAAAGCAGCTAATGACTACGGTACATTCAAATAGAAAATCAGTCGCAAAGAAAATAACCTGATGCCCAAGAATATCGTCAAATGCAAAGATAACCAGTGAAACCAATTCAGTATGACAATAAATAAATATTAGATCCTTCCCCAACATCTAGCAAATAGTGAGACTTGACTTACCAATACTAGGGTTTCTCCAGGCATAGGCGGTCAATACTCGCCTTAATGCACCTATACCAACATCTGATTGGAATGCAGGATGCTCTGGGAGGGACCTAAATGGTAGTAAATTCTCAAATTTTATCATAGGCCAACTATGGATTTATGAAAGACATTTCACGAATGAATATCTCTCTACAACATCTAGACCATTAGAGTGCTTACAATATATCCGTGAAAAAATTGCACTAATTTGCACTAATTAAACAATAGAAAACAAAGGATTTCGCGCTACTTAGTACAATTTAGTTCACTAACTTTTTCACGGATATATTGTAAGCACTCTACAAAGTGGGAGAAGATAAATTTATTAATCTTGGTGGTATACGTACCTATGTAGGTCCCTTTCTATCTCTTCTGTAGCAAGTGTTGTTTTGCCTTGACACTGTTCTACCATGGACGCATAGTATCCTGGATGTGTCTCAATCTAATCAGAATAAATGAACAGGAAAACATCATCATCATCAACAACAACAACAAACAAAGGAAAACAAGAATGAAAGGAATGAAGCAAGCAAGAAAACAAACAAGCACGCAAGAAGGGAGGTAGGCAAGCAAGAAAACAAGAAAACAAGCAAGCAAGCAAATAAGCAGCAAGCAAGCAAACAAGAAAACAAGCAACAAGCACGGAACCAGGGAAAGGAGAAAGAAAACAAGGAAGGAAGGAAAGCAGGGAGAAACACAGGTGACAAGAGTACAACTTACCTCATTGATAGCTCCAGAATAAATTAACCATATCTCAGCACGATGGCTGTCAGGTATCCCCTTTAAAATCAGTTCATGTGTTTTGACAGTACGGTACATACACACACCCCTAGGAAATAATTAATTCACTGGTTAGAAACACCACTCCATATAAATTACCTGGGGGTTCAAGGGATAATCATAGCCACACTTCTGCTAATTACACTGTCTTATACATCTGGCATCTTATCGGCTAAAGGATGCATGTGATTTATTCTACAAAATCTTAGCAGTAGTGCTACAGTATGTTCAGTTATAGAACCAATGGCAAAGCAATCCCTTGAAGAAGTTTTGAGGAGCACATGCCCCCAGAGGGGAGGGTGGATTCCAATTCGATATGGATGGGGATACTCATCATACCTTTTAGGGGTCAAATCAGTGGTCAATCTGAAACCTTTTAGGATGCTTCAGATTTTATTGAACTACCAGAGAGTTAGCTGGTACCTTTTAGGGTGTTTTTCAGTAAATAAGATACCCAAGTTAAGAATTACAGCTACAGCTTTAAACACTTAAACGTCATCAGTAAAACAGTTTACATGTTAAAGATTCATTCTTGAGTGTGTTGCCATGCCCACCTGGATGAGACTCAGGTACCTTAAGGAGTTATTTTCAAAATTTCCAATGAGCATCCCAACCCTTCTATATATAGGAGTCCCCCCTTCCTGGGGGGGGGGGGGGGGTATACATTCACTTAGGCTACTAGACTACTATTTTACCTGCCATACTCAGCCAAGTGGAGCCTCCACAGATGTTCCTTAACAGACTCTTTGGCAGTAATTTGATCAGAAGGTGAGTTAACAAACACTTGAGTCAGTGGTGGTTGGAAGACTGGTTTATCTTTAATTGGTGGTTTCTCTTCATTGGCAGCATATTCCCACTCACCACTGCCAGCATCCCTAAACAAGTTTTACAAAATTTATATGAACTTGAGCTTGAAGTTTTAAAAAGCAGCATTTTGACTTTGCTGAAAATAATATGGGCAGCTTTCACAGGATTCCTGGAAATTATGAAGTGACAGGAATAAAGGCACTACCTTGGTTCGGGTGTTTTGGCCAAGAAGTCTGATATCAGTTGCATCAAATAGTCACGGTCACCAAGAGAAGAAAACAAGAAATTTGCCTAAAACAAGAACACATATGGAACATATGGAAATATGAAATTACAAGTGGGAAAAGATAGAAAATACCTTAAGAACTTTATATTATACAGTTGGAAAGGAAAGGAAAGGAAAGGAAAGGAAAGGAAAGGAAAGGAAAGGAAAGGAAAGGAAAGGAAAGGAAAGGAAAGGAAAGGAAAGGAAAGGAAAGGAAAGGAAAGGAAAGGAAAGGAAAGGAAAGGAAAGGAAAGGAAAGGAAAGGAAAGGAAAGGAAAGGAAAGGAAAGGAAAGGAAAGGAAAGGAAAGGAAAGGAAAGGAAAGGAAAGGAAAGGAAAGGAAAGGAAAGGAAAGGAAAGGAAAGGAAAGGAAAGGAAAGGAAAGGAAAGGAAAGGAAAGGAAAGGAAAGGAAAGGAAAGGAAAGGAACAAACCAAAAAGGAGAAAGATCAGTATTTTACCTTAGACTTGGTAGTAATGTGAAGTGCATTGGGTACCATGGCAGAAGTTTCTACTTTCTCTACTAAAGTGATCTCCCTCATAGGAATAACAACAGAGAGTAACTGGCGTATCTACAGCACACAGTAACATTAAATACAGTAAAAACCCGCATATAAGAACCAGTGGATTAAGAACCACTAGGCTAAAATTTGCTTTTTAAGCACCCATTAAACAAGAACCAGACATACATTTTATATAAAACCACTTTAGCCTACATGTAACCTCGAAAAACAGTGGTTCTTATATGCGGGTTTTTACTGTATTACAACAGATAAAGTGTAAACTTAACATGCAATAATACAGTCTCACACCATTTTCAACTCATTTTTTTCTGATCGTGAAGAAAAAATGGAGAACAGAGAACCACTGAGGAAAGGGAGAAAGAAACACATCAAATTGAATTTTGTACATTATCAGTGGGTTCATCAAAATTAGAGCTGTAGATTGCATATGAGTACGAAATGGACTGTGTTAATGTCATGACTGTGTTGGACAGCATACTGCTGTCCATGGGGATGCCAAGGGCAAACACATGCAAAGCCAGAGCATTGCTCTTGCCAAGCAACATCTCTGCAGCACCAGATTTTTCTTAATCTGCAATTTTCTGCCCTTTCTGTCAAGAGATTTCAGGCCTCATCATCGATCTCTCAATTGCAACCCACGTACCCAACCTCATGGGCAAATCCCCTAAAAGAATACAGCTACGATACATCCATAAGTACAATTAATTCATATTATATTTCGGGATGCATATACATATTTATATTTATTATATGGCAGGCCGGTCCGAAGAAAAAAGGAAAAATCTGATTGGTTCTCAGAGCGGTCGGAATCCTCCAGTCCGGACCGGCGTTCCGGACCGGCTTTGCTTTCCGGACCGACACTGACACTTTTTAACGTTTCTTGGCTGTTTTCTCTCGATTTGTTTCGTGTAAAAAGCAAACAGTTGACATGGGTGAAAGATACAGCAAAAAATCAAATGACCCTCATGTTAGAATAAACTTTGGACATTTTTGAAAAGATAAAACGACGCCGATCCAGTACAAACACTCAATAAACTGGCTGTGTGTAGGCAAAAAATAATATGCTTGCTATAATTTTCCTAGAAAGTATCTCATGTTTGCATGATCGAACAGCTGATGAGAAATTTGGTGAAATGGAGATGCATATCCAAATAGTTGTATAAGCAATTAAGCTTACAACAGATAACAAGACATAAGCTTACATTACAATCAAACTCACCGAGACATCATACAAAATCAATTATCCTTTCAAATATTCTCTTCAAAAAGACTTGTTTTCTCCAGCCATCGTCTTGAAGAGCCACGTAGATTTGGTACCAAAGTGATAATAGACATTTTGAGAGAGTCTAGGTGTCAGCTTTAACTTATTTCTTCCTTTTAAAATTCAGTGAAGACCATGACCTTTTAGGCGACGATCGAGCAACCAAACTCAACAAATGTGCAAAAGATATGCTGTTTACAGTTCCAAAAAATTACTTCTAGCCCAATTACAACAGCTTGAAGTCGGTAAATTGAAGCAAAAGCTATTTTTCTGTCCTTTTTTCTGTCCTTCATTTTAAAATCAGCTCAGTTCGAAGCGAAAAGTCACTGAGTTTGCTATTTATATCAAAGAAGCACAGAATTCCCGCCATTCGGTGGAAGACGCGCGCGTCCACCGTGACAGAAAGCGCGGGAATTTTTTGCTAATTGTTTTGATTTGTTGGGCTAGGACAAAAAAGTTTTTCTAAAATTTTTTTACTTTAGATTTTTTGTTATTTTTCTTTGGAATGGCTCCTAATTTCTTACAAAGTGATGATATCTTTATTTGCATTGACAATTTCTGTTCCTTGCTAGAGAAACCGGAAGTCAACTGTACGAAGCCAGTCAAAACCGGCGATTTTTTCTTTATCGAGTTTACCAACGAAGATTTTTTTGAAATCGGCTGGTCAGCCATATAATAAATAAGTTATTGACCGAGCTTGTTCGGTCCGGATAGAAGGATATTTGGTCTCGTTCTTTTTTGCGTTTGTACGGACCTCGCCTATCGGCTCGGTCCGTACCGCAACGCAAAAAAGAACTCGACCAAATATCCTTCTATCCGGACCTCACGCTCGGTCAATAACATATATATATATATTTATTAATTTACTTAGTTACTTATTTATTTAATTATTTATTCATTTATTTATTTTAATTTGTAATTAGAAGGCGAAGAGCCACCAACATGATGTACTTCTAATAAACCATCATCATCATCATCGTCGTCGTCGTCGTCGTCGTCGTCGTCGTCGTCGTCGTCGTCGTCGTCGGCGGCGGCGGCGGCGGCGGCGGCGGCGGCGGCGGCGGCGGCGGCGGCGTCGTCGTCGTCGTCGCCGTCGTCGTCGTCGTCGTCGTCGTCGTCGTCGTCGTCGTCGTCGTCGTCGTCGTCGTCGTCGTCGTGCATCATGCCAGCATCAATTCTCAAGTCATATGAAATAGGAGCACTCTAAAAGTGATTGCTTTGCATTTTTACTTCAGTCTGCTTACCTTACTGGTAAAACACAAAAAGTTTGGTGAGCAGTACAAAGTGCCCCAGACATGAGCCTTATTGTGTGGACTCCATACTGTGCACTCACAATGACCATCTAGACGTTCCTCTATGGGTAATCGAAATAGATTCCTGGAAACATCAAGGACAATAAAGGAGCATAAGACTACATTTACAGAGCTACAATAAGTACATTTATTATGAGCAACTCAAGTGCAAATGGATTTCAATATCACTGATTCAATAAATTTCATTAAGCATCTCAGGCTTAACAAAAAAAGCCTTGCCTCGAGGTCTTGCAAAGGCTATTAAAGTTTAGATGGATAATGATTTTCTCACCTGTAACTTTCACTTTGTGCTCTAGAATCAAGGTCTCTCTTTAAATTTGGGATTTTCTTCATGGCAGCTTTATCATGTTTCCTGTTAATTTTTATTAGTAGATTACAATATAACTTTGACATATGTTTGACAAACATAGCATTTGTATTCATGAAGTAAATTCTGCAATATGGTAAAGTGCATTTTGTGGTTCAAAATGTGATTTTTATTTTCTATTATTCCAGAATATGGTACTGAATAATAATCAACAAAAACAGCAAAAAATCAAACCAGTTTTGAAATGTTCAAACGAAAATAAATTTCAAACCACCACTGACAACAATCTACTAGTTCAGTATACAGTAACCTTGTAAGCACTGGCAAGGCAGCTGTTTCCTCATATCCTTCATTAGACAATAACCTAAAAAATCAAATCAATAAACAATCAAGAAATCTATAAAGTCAAAATGCATACGTCAAACCATCATCTATTTTAAATGCATCCTTGGGGAAAAGGACGCCCTGGACATTTCCATCCTCCTCCTCCCCTTTTACCCTGGGTCTTGAGGATGCTGTAACTGCATGATTGTTTAATTCTATATTTGAATATATGTCAACCCCTTTCTCTCTAATTTACTCTGGAATCCTAAATACCACAAAAGCACTATCTATATTTATGTAAGATATTTACTGTCTCATGGCCAGATTTGCTAACTGTTCCATCAGTCCAAAGGTTTCAGAAGGATGCATCAGTAATGAAAAACAAAACTAAAATAAACAAAACATATAATTATAAATTCAATGAAACAAAGTTGCATCAATATTTAAAAGTGAAGAGAGGTAAATGTACCTGTGCCTCTTATCACAATTGATGGTACATTAACTTAGCACAAACCAATAATAGAGATAATAATGAGAGATGATGATGATGGTGGTGGTGGTGGTGGTGGTGGTGGTTGTTGTGTTGGTGAAGATGATGTTGTGGTACTGGCAGATGTTTTGGTGTTGATAATGATGATGATGATGATGATGGATGATTATGATGGTGTTGGTGGTAGTGGTGGTGGGTGATAATTGTTGTAGTGGTTGTGTTGGTGAAGATTATGATGGTGGTAATGGCAGATATGTTTTGGTGTTGATAATGATGATGAATGATGATGATGTTGTTAGTGATAGTGGTTATTAGTTGTTATTGTGGTGGTGGTGGTAGTGGTGGTGATTGTGGTACTGTCATAACATTTGAGGAAACAATAAATGATATGGTGAGTACATATTGCTGGCTTTCAATTGACGTCACGGCGGCCATCTTGGTTGAACTTCAACAAAAGATTGCTCATTAGTGTCTCTTGTTCGTTCAACCAACATGGCTGCCATGCACTCTTTCATATTTTGACTCTCAAGGGAATGATTGAAAACCAGCAATAGTACTGTTAATAAATATTAATAAAAGTACAATCCCACAAACCTCTCCATCTCTAGTAGAAACCTTGATACCATCAGCTAAAAGCACACTATTTGTTCTCTCCAGTGACTGTGAACCAAAAGATATAATTTTAATTATATATGAAATCCCACTTGGTAAAAGTGAACTCCCTCTAAGATGGATGCCCTTTGGAACAGCTCTGTCCACCTTTCAGAGTTGTCTGCCTTAGAGAGAATTTCCATACTGACAGAAAAAATACCAGGACATGCTAATTAAATGGAAGAACAAAATAATTATAATATTAACATGAGACTTACAGTAACATCTGTCCACTGGATGACAAGTCTTGCTTCTTTCCCCATCAGAAATGAGTAGAAGCACACATGATTGACAGATAAGTACAACCAGCCTTGACGAGGAACACGTCCTTTCCAGTAACTACAGGAATAATCTATAGAGATCGGAACAAATTATAAATGGAACTGAGTCTGTTGTAATATTGTGGATTGAAGAAGTTATCAACCTACAGTACATTTCCTCCTCCCCCATTCTTCTTCATACTGTATTTCCCCTTCCCAATTCTTTTAATTTGTCCCTTACATCCTTTTCATCCTTCACTACTGTACTTTTCTTCGTTCTTTTCTTCATTCTCACTCTGGTTCTTCCCTTCTTTCCCTCCTACCTACCTACTCCACTGCTTTCTCTCCTCCCTCTCATCAATCACTTCCTCCCTCCCTCCCTCGATCTCTACCTCCCTCCCTCCCTCCCTCCCTCCCTCCCTCCCTCCCTCCCTCCCTCCCTCCCTCCCTCCCTCCCTCCCTCCCTCCCTCCCTCCTCTCCCTCCCTCCCTCCCTCCCTCCCTCCCTCCCTCCTTCCTTTTTATCAATTCCTTCAATCAACTTACAGTTGACAAGCTTTTCATTCTCTGGTAGGTTGAATAACCTGTGAAATCTTTTTGTAGCAGACTTGAACTTTGCACTTTCATTATCTGATCAGTGAAAAATAAAGCCATGAGGTGTGTACTGCATATATCCTGAATAACTAGGACAATACATTTTTTTTATTGGGATTCAAGATGGAAACACAAGAAATACATATTATATACCTTGAATTGTTGCTGGTTCATGATCAGCTTCTACGTTAGCCACAAGGCTCTCGATCTTTGCCCTGACAAAATCTCTGATATCTTCCTCACTATCAATATTAGCTAGAATAAATGAAAATAATTAAAATACATTTGGTTTCATACAGTAAACATGTACATGGTATGCAATGACTTGAGTCATTCTCATGCACTGGGATTCAAAGCTTACATGTACGCACAAAGTAGGCACTAACAGTATTAAACATCTAGTATGTAACTATATTAATTTACATGTACAGGTAATTTATGCAGCCATTCATTTTTTTCATTCATTAATTTGTTCATCCATTCATTTATTTAATCATCTGTTCAATCATTTGTTGATTCATTATTTTGTTTAGTCATTCATTCATTCACTCAATTGTTTGCTCTTGATCCATTTATTCGTTCATTCAATTTTTAATTCATTCATTCACTTAGTACTTGTTTGTTCTTTTGTTCATTCACCCACTAATTTGTTCACTCATTTGTTCAATCATTCCTTCACATATTTGTCCATTCATTCATTTGACGTTCATTTTTTGTTCATTCGTCTATTAAATAAATTTGTTCACTCATTCTGTCATTAACTCAATTTTTTTTCATTTGTTCATTCATTCATTCAATCATTCATTCAATCACTCAATTAATCAATCAGAACAAAACAGTAAACTTACTAAGTGTCTCCAGGAGGTACTTAGTTAGCCAGTCCCAGTCTGATTCTATTTCTCTAAATGTTGCTCCATGTGAAATTACTAAATATTAACAAAACAAAAGTTACATGCGATTCTGCCAGGAAGTTTGGGAAAACCTTAATTTTATTTCATGTGTGGGAAGTTTCAACAATGCAACCAAATCCTGCCTTAACTACATGTCGCAGCATTTAAAGGGGAAAGGGGCATAGTAAAATGTTCCTGCCTCTGATTGATTCAGTTAATAACGTTAGGTTGGAGGTATTATGTACATAACTCCTGGTTTATTTGAACCATGAAAATTAATAGGAACAGTCTAACATAAACAGGATATATGAGAAGAAAGCTAGAATACAATTCACCTAATTCATAAGAACAGTATTTCTATTAAATAATATGTACATGTATATGATTTCACTCTGAGCAATTCAGTCTCAAATTACTGACTGTTATGGTCATACAGTATGACAAACCAGCCTGGTTTAAAGCCTCAAAAACAAGCCCTGTTACAGGTAAAATTAATGGACAAAAGAATACCGAGAATTTTAATAATGAAAGAAATCCCTGTCAGCACATTTTTTGGTTGTACATGTAGAGATAATGGGTGCTTTCCATTTGTCCAAAAAAATCAGTTTGTAAAACCGAAACAACGATGGTACAAATGGAACAGTTCAAACTGTTTTTCTAGGTTCGGACTGGAAAAGAGACCGTCCCATTTTGAATCCAACCGAAATGACTGGTTTTTAGCGGTCTTTGCTAAATGGATCGTACATTTCCAGCTGGTTTTTCCAACCGGAACGGCTGGACTACCTCGAAAGGTTGTCCTCTTTTTTCGGTTGGAAATTCCAGAAAAGTGACTGTTCCATTTGGTTTCTAATCGATATTACCGTTTTTGTTTTTTTTGACAAATGGAAAGCACCCAAAAACTAATTCATAATTGGATTATTATATATCAATAACTACACATCAATTATATCTGATTAAAAATATTATCATTATTATTACCATAACTGACATCAGAATTTGGTAGCTGCAGAAGAATGCGAAATGGGAGTGGCTGGAATTAAAAACAATCAACAATACATAAATTTAAATAAGAGATATGAATTGAAAAAAGTAATTGTAGTAATTTAGTGTAACTGTTTCTGTAAAAATGAGTCTCTCTTATAATTAGGCAGACACCTCTGAAAGATTATTCATATTTTCAATCTGGGTATTTGTATCTATACACCACTTGAACTTATTCTATTGTCTGTTTATTAATATGGAGGACAAAACAGCAGTTCTTCTCTCTCCTGGGAATAGACTGAAATGCTTCTTATATGCCAAATATTTTTGTTGTTTTGTCCTCCAAATTGAAATGGAAAGGGAATAGGCCATATGCACTAACAGGTCATGTGACCCTACATCAAGCAGCACGAAGTTTCAGCTCATAAGATGTAATACAGGAGAAATGACAGTAAATTTAAGATAGAATATTTTCTTACAGATTTGTTCAGAAAAATGTATTGGATGGCAAGCTCATGCTTCATAGCATAGCCATGCCAGTGCCATGATATCAATAAAAGCATTTGAAATTCCTGCTGTAACCAAGTCCTGTACTGATCTCAATGTCTTCACAGTCATAATAAATCTCCTTTGTTAAAGAACTGTTTTCGAGGACGTTAATATGTAAACTTTACATGTAGTGGCTCAATTTTATCCTTGGTTCAATTATCAATTAGACAACAGAAAGCCACGTGCCCATGGCGTTATAGGTGCACAAGAGAAAATACAAAGAACGATTAACAAACGTAGGAGTGGCACGAGGCATAGCCGAGTGCGACTCTAGTTTGTTAAGAGTTCTTTATATTTTCTCAAGTGCCTCTATAATGCAATGGGCAAGCAGCTTTCTGTTGTCTAATTGATTTATAACAGAGCCTAGAACGTTAAAAACAGAGCCGTGTAGCCCATGGGGAAATAGTTCATAGATTTTTCAGCCAGTCAGAGTGCGCGTTATATATATGTGTCGCCATCTTAAAAACGAACGATTTGAAAAAGACGATGACGAGGATAGTGCGCGTGCAGTGCAGCACATGGGCAAGTAGTTCATAGCTTTCTGGCCATTCACAGCGTGCATAAGATTGTAGCTATGTTATAATTTCTATTTTCCTTTGCTTTTATGTATGTTAATTAATAATATTAATGAGTTAACTATAAAACAAAGGAAAAAAATCGAACCAAGGATAAATTAAACCAACATAACTTAATCATGCAATATTAAAACATAAATAAAATCCGCAAATACAATTAAAATGACAAGGAGTACTAGTTTAGTTAGAACAATTATTTCATGTTCAATAGTAATCATTAAACTTATACATATTTGATGCCAAACAATTTATGCAAGCCGAATGGCCAACAAGGAACTGAAACGAATGAAGTCAAATTGTTATTAATAAATAAAACTAAAATAAAAGCGCAATTACTTTTGAATCAAGAACGTTGTCCAGAGTTCCTATTAACAGTGAAGTCAATCCACCTCCTCCGTGTCCTTTTCGTCTTTGAAGTACAAAATAAGGGTTCGCTCTGTCCGTGACCCTGTGGAGATAAAACGCCACGGTCAAATGAGCTTTTTTAAAAGATTAAAAGTCGGGGAAATTGAGCTTGAATTTGTACAAAAATACCCACCATAACGCATTAGCTAGTAATACTTCATCTGGTTTAGTCCACATAATTTTTAAACTTATAAAACACTAGAAAATAATTATTTAAATTCATTATAAAGTCGATACATCGATCGCCATTTGTTTTCCATATTGTTGTTCTTCATTGAGCATGTCTTTCGAGACTAACCGCTGACTAGCAGGAATGAATTTTGGGATTCCAATTGGGATTCCTGTGTAGTGTGATGCTAAAGACGTCTGCCACTGTTTTGATTGTTTCAGTTCTTATGTTTATTATTTGGCGATCAGTTCCTAAATTGCCCATACTTCGTTCATCTCTTAGTCGTTCCTATAATTCTCAACCTATGATGAAATTTTTAAACCAAACTGAAGCACAGAACATTGACCAGGAATTATTTAATGAATATGCATTCAGTGTAGACCAGCTGATGGAGCTTGCTGGCTTGTCTGTTGCTGTAGCATTAGCCAAGACGTACCCAACAAACAATGGCAATGACAAAGTCTTAGTTGCAAGTGGACCAGGGAATAATGGAGGCGATGGTTTGGTGGCAGCTAGACATCTCAAATTATTTGTAAGCCAAATTTGCAAAAATATTTGTGTTGTGTTGCATAATTCTGCAATCCGCTGGTCTTCTGCCATTATCCATATCAGTTAGGAGGTTTAACTTTAGAATACCCTGCCAATCTAACATTTTCGTAGAAGACTATAGACCCTTCGCATAAAGCTACTAATAAAATGCAGATACACCCTTCACCTCGCTTTGGCTCAGAAAAACAAAAGATTCACCTAACCATGCCATTGTTTAGCTGCACCAAAGTGAGGCGGTGGTCTATCTGCATATGATTAGCAGTATTATGCAAAAGGTCTATGCTATATAGCTTCTTTTCAAATACTGATTCCATTTTTATTTCATAACACAGGGATACCAGCCGCACATTTTCTATCCTAAAAGACCCAATAAGCCATTGATGAACAACCTTGTGACACAGTGTCAAAAGATGGACATCCCTTTTATAGATGTATTGCCATCATCAGAGGATATTAGTAAAGAGTACAAACTTGTTCTTGATGCTATTTTTGGATTTAGCTTCAAAGGCAGTGTCCGTGCACCATTTGATGATGTGTTAAAGACATTTAAAAATGTGAAAGTCCCTCTTTGTTCGGTAGATGTCCCATCAGGTGGGTGTTGATCTCTATTCAAAGTAGTTTTCATAAGATATTTGTGAAATTATGCAATATACTATGCTTAGGGTTACAGAATGGTCAAGGTGAGACTTTGTGACCCCCTGAGAGAAATCACAATTTTCATTGTGTAGCAGGCATTCCTCTATTAGGATTTTGGGGAGAGGGACTGGGGAAGAGGGAGATCTAGAAGGGAAGGGAACACCTGCCACTGTCCATTGTTAGTTTTCATTTTATACTTCATCCATGAATGGTGATCTTGATAGGTACACAATAACAAACTTATAATGGACAGTGGCAAGCATTTCCTTCCATTCCATTCCCCCCTCTTTCCCAGCCCCTTGCCCCCAAATCCCAACACAGGAACACCTGCTATGCAGTCATCCTAGAAATGTCTGCCTTTGGTCCATCTTGCACATGGATGCCACTTAGCCTTCATCAAGGAAATGGACCAAGAACAGACTTCAAGACCCATAAATATTAATTTAATCTAATTTAATCTAATGATACCTGTTTTCACAACACAAAACGTAATTCTAATTAACTGTTTTTACACAGGTTGGGATGTGGAGAATGGTAATCCTGATGGTCTACAACCTGACTTCCTCATTTCCCTCACAGCGCCTAAGCTCTGTGCCAAGCATTTTAAAGGTCGTTATCATTACTTAGGTGGCAGATTTGTTCCAAGAGCACTATATGAGAAATATGAACTTCATCTACCAGAATATCCTGGTACAGAACCATGTGTTCTTCTTAATCAATAGCTATATGATGGCTTTCAATGTAAATTGTAACATTGTATATGAGGTATTGTGTATGTATAAGCTTCAAATGCCTGAATGTCCTTTTACCGAATCATGTGTTCTCCTTGTAGCTATGTGATAGCACTTGGTGTAAGCTATAACATTGTGTATGAAGACGGTATTGTCAAAGTGTATGAGCTTCAACTGCTTCAAAGTCCTGGCACAAGAACTATTAGTTCTCTTAGGCCTTAGTTAATAAGTTATATGGTAGCATTTATCATAAACTGTAGTATTGTTGCTATATTTGTAGTACAGTTAACTCCATCTAAGACAGACATTATCAGGACCATCAATAGGTATCCATTTTAGAAAGGTGGTTTCCCTCTTAGAAGGAGTTTAAATTCAGTAAATATATGTGGTCTGTGCAGAAAGGGGCCATCCATGGGTGTCTGTCTTAGAGAAGTGTCTGTCTTAGTGAGGTGTCTGTCTTAGTGAGGTGTCTGTTAGGCAAGAGTTCACTGAAGTGTGCAAGTACAGTAAAATTGTTGAAATCTGATTGGCTGTCTTGGTTGTGTCTTCTTTTTCTTTTCCACCAATAAAAAAAGTGTGGGAAGAAAGACAACCAATTTGAATAACTATAGACTGACTAGCCTCTCATTCATGTGTAAACGCTTTTGCGCTGGCTTCTGATATGAACACAAGGCTAGAGAATCCAGAACAAAAGTTATTCAAATTGGTAGTCAAGACAAGGACCAAGGATGGGGTCGTCATTATATGTGTACCGTTAATTAGTTTCTTTTTAGAGTTCAGTTAGCTTCTAGTTGTGAGTTACACTACAAATCAAGCTACTGAAATACACCATGCCGATTTCAGCTCTAACTTACTAAGAAAAATAAACATAATTCTAGACGTCGAGTTAATGGTGTTTCTAACCACTGAGAAATCCCCAGGTACCTGCAGTTTATAAACCCATGCAAAGATTCAGACATTTTAGGGGCAGATGCCGTAATTGATTGTTTAGATTAACTTTTTACTGAGCTCCAGTGCAAAACAACACCGTATTCCAGATAACGCGAGACAAAGATGATCGCACTGAAAAAATAGTAATTATAAGAATCTCAATTATTTTTCAAGTCAAAAGCTCAAGATGGTTTTTCTGTTCTTGCTGTTTCCATGGATACAAGTGTTTCCATCCATGAAAATTGTCACAGTGTCAACAGTTCTATCTAAGCGATGGAATTTGTGAGTTGAATGGTGCTAATCATTTGTCGAACCCAGAGAGGCTGGTTTTTGAGCCTGGGTGTCGGTACGTGAATAACCTGGGACGTCCTCCAGGGTCCTCCACTATTAAAATGCAGCAATAAGCTATGACTGGAAGCAGTGAGGAGGCACCCAATAGCGTCACAAGGAAGATTTTTTTGATAATCTGAAATGTGTACTATTTATTTCATAAACTGATGATAGATATCGATGCGAAATAACGTGATTACAACTTTGTCTGTTTTTGTATATGCTTCGCTCTTATGAAAAATAACCTCAACAGTCCCTTACATTTTTTGCACAAAGCTATAACATATGCACATGAGATTTCGCTTGTCGAAAATAATTCAGCAAACTTCCAACTACAATTATCAATTTCCCTTTAGACCTAGACTAACTCTTTTGGTAGCATTATATCAAACAATTCAACGACAAATGCGTCTTAAAGCAATATAGAAATCAAGGCTTTGTAACTAGAATAAATACACTAAATACGAAATGTTTACAAAAAATTATTGTATGTTTTGTACGTGTCGAATTCATAAACAGAAAACTTCAATTGTACACTGTTTCCGATCATTGAGGTCGATTAGCATCAAATCTGCACCAAAATGTCTGCAATTTAGTATGGTTTATATTCTATGGAAATTTTACGATTTATAAATCAGTTTTCATATATTATTTTGAATAAATGTTAGTGGTATTAGAAATAAACGCTAGGTGGTTACACAAAGTCGTGAGAAAGAAAATCATCGAGATCAAAAGTATTCGAATCTCCTTTGCTGATTTACTTCGACTACTGTGTAGCTATGTGTCATATATACCGGCTAATAATCGTATCTTGTGGTAAAAGACCGTTATTTAGGTGCAATATTACAATACGCACTAACGTCAGCTAAGAAATGTGACGGGTTACAGTACACAAAATCGCACTGCGCTTCATTTCTATTTGAAATTAAATATATACTCATGCAGATCTACCTTTATTCTTTTCCCTACAATGAAACATATCCTCCTTCTTCACCATCATTAGAACAAATTATATTTTAGAAGCGCGTTGCTGCTAACAATAAATATTTATCTTGCCCAAATGGCCGCATTTGGTATGCGTTTCACCTCACTGCTTCCAGTCTATGCAGTCAATATGAAGTGTGTGTGATTGACAAAGACGGACAGGGTTACCAATGCAAGTAGTCTGGTGGCTTAGCGCAAAATTTTAGCCGGATCGTGACACAGCGGACAAAAGTACCAAACTTTGTATAAAGTTAGCTTGGGATATTAGTATCAAATTTAGGATGGGTGCCCAAGAAATAAACTTCACTGAGCTTGGTAACCAGGCTTTTTCTGTAAAATAGGCATTTGTATACTTTTAATAGCTACTGAAATATAAAACGACACATTATCAATCTACAGAGTTCTTTAAAGGTTATTGCCAATTTCCTATACACTTAAAGACGTTTTAAAGTTGACTTGTTACTAAGTTATTCCT
This sequence comes from Telmatactis stephensoni, assembly GCA_029948255.1. NCBI lineage: Eukaryota > Metazoa > Cnidaria > Anthozoa > Actiniaria > Isophelliidae > Telmatactis > Telmatactis stephensoni. The sequence goes on from JALIZF010001555.1 coordinate 396,839, forward strand.
TAAATACTGCAAAATAGCAATAATAACAGCAATAATATGACATTTTAATTAGGCAATTATGACGTATGATGCTTTAAATCTTCTTTATTATGACGATATATCTGTGAAGATTTGAAATATTTACTTTTACTATGTAAATGCTAACCAAGAGACGTTTTTGCATTGATTTCAAAATGAAAATCAGCGATATCAGTTTACAGCAATAAGTTTCGATGTCGCCATGACATCTGGACATATGTACATCATAAAATATATATTACAGTACTAGTGAATTATAGACAGGATGTACAAATCGTTTGTAATCCAAAGCTATTGTTAAAGAGAGAATAGCAAAGGCTAATTCATTAGATAAATTGTGTCCAAGACAACACCATTATGTATATGTATACAGATCCAAAGTTAATGGCTTGGTAACCACCCACATTTATCTTCTGCATTTGCATTTACACAGATCAGAACAGGTTAGATTGGCCTTAACACATTTACATCTAGAACACTTTTCTTTACAAGAGCACTTCACAAGTTCCCTGCAAGACTTTGCCACTTCAGACAGAGTTATCCACTCGGGCACCCAGCGTCCATCTTTCTTTTTCCACCCAAATGTATCAGGAGATGGTATACTCTGCTGGCTTTCATCGCTGCTTGTCCAAATTCCTGCTTGATACACTGACCGTCTGACATGTTGAATAAGAGCGTTCTATAATTCAAAAGAAAATGAATAACATAAAAACATTGGACTATTTTTTGAATGAGCCAGACCACTAGAGCACATTTGATGCCAGTGGTCAAAACTTATTGAGTTTGTGAGAATCTCACTCGATAAATGTACATAAGAAATAAAGAGCTAATATATTTATCGCCCACCTGGGTTGGAGGAAGCCTGTCCATTGACCTGTTGCGCTTACAGAACAGTTCCTTTCTGACTTGGTTGATGGATTCACAAGGAGACGTCTGATCATACATAATGATAATCATCCTCTCAATTTTGCTGAAATGTTGTGACGTTTCATCAAGGTGCTGGAATGGGTGTTCAGCAATATACGCAAGTGCTGATGTGACATCTCTGTACAATTCCCAGGCTTGCCACGCACTTTGCTTTCCCTTTCCAACAAACGCAGAAGTGGTATCACAACCACTAAGAGCGTGGAACACAGGAAGACAACGTGCCCTGGTTTCTCCGAGGGAAGCACATACTTTGTTGATGTTTATGTACTTGAAGTTTTTCCCCATGCCGAAGGCCATCCAGATTTTTGCGTCTGGTCTCACGGTGACTAGTCTGCCAAACACTCCTATGAGAACAACCACAACGTCCGTGTCTACCGTTCGTACAAGAACACTTGTGCAGCCTGAATGTAGAGCATGTAGGACGTGGACTACAATTCGGGTGTCGGCCTCTTCATGGTTACATGTGGACATAGAGATAGCTGCTGACCCAAACGATGTTACTGATTCTCCTGAAATGAAAAAAATCATAATATAAACACATATATAAGATAACAAACGGAGCAAATGGCAAATCCGAGACTTTCTAAAAACCATGTTTTCGAACCATAAACTGAAATAAAAAAATATCCAATACGTTTGACAAACTCCGAGAAGAAGGTCCGATATTTTGGATTGCACTTAAGAATTCGGAGACGCCGAGCCTCTACTAAATACCATTTATGATTCTGATGATGAAGAAATGGATGTTCTACCACTCACCAGATGTAATGTATAGAGCCTTTCCTTCTGGAACCCTGACGTCTCCTACTTTGGAACTAAGGAAGTCAAAGAGCTCTGTTTTGTTAGCTGGATCTTGCAAAAACTGCGACCACTTGGCAGGGAGCTTAGTATTGCCAGCTACCTTCCTTCGCACCCCTGCACCACGCTTTTCTCTTGTTGATTCCTTCAGGCTGTCAGATCTGTAGACATCCCACACGATGTCTATGCGAGAGGAGTATTCCAGTTGGGATATAACGTAAGGGAGAAATACGAATTCTGCGTATTCGTCGAAGGTAGACGCAACTGTCGTAGGAAGACTGTGTACGATAACTGCACCATCAAAGACTCTTGAGTCGAACTTAAGTTGTGGGTCAGAGTTTTCTTCCTGAACCAGGCACCTCAGCAACTCCGACTTCGTGCCAGGAAGGTAGAGGTCTCCACAATCAGAGAGGGAAGGGGGAAAGGCTTGAACTTCATGAGAGAAAAACTCATTCAGGTCACCATCTCTACTTTGCATTGCCACATAAAGTTGGGCAAACAAAGATACGTTATTTGTGAGCGCTTTGATTTTCTTTCCTTGATTTGTCGATTGCTTTTTACTGGATCTTCTGAAGAGATGCAAGTTATTCCTCTTGATGGTGTCATGAATGGATTTTTTCTGATCTGTAAGAACATCTTTAACAAAAGCCTTATACTGTGCCTTGCCAACATCTTCTAGACTGCGGATATTCTTTGCAACTTCTGGGTCTACACAATCTCTGCTATCCAGGGTAACTAACTCTGGAAAATCATCAATGAAAGGGTTTCCGAAGCGGATGATGACTTCGCAGAGGCTGTTAACTTGTCGATGGAAAGTTTTCTGGGTAGCCTGTCCGACTTCATGGTTCTTGGCATTGCTGGAATTGTCTGGGTCTTCATCTGCTAAGTACCCTTCCTCAAACTGTTCTAGAAGTCTGGCAATCTCGGGACCAGAAAGCATCCAACGTCTATGGATAACAGAAACAAATGCAAATGAATGTTGTGTTTAACAGTTAACACATTATACTGAACTACAGTGGAGCAGGTTCTAGTTATTTGCTGCGTGCACACATAAGAGAAATCAAATTGCCAAGTAATAATTTACCTGAAGGCTATCGGATTTTCTGTTAATCCGATAGCTCCACCAGCAGCCTTTATTGTCTTGTTCTCCTGTTCATGGGCTTGGTCGATTGCAATTGTGGAGAACGGCCTCCCAGTTTTTGACAGCACCCAGTGTCCCTGATCTATAAACTCATTTCTTATCGAATCAGGAAGACTCTTCATATCCATGATATGGATCGGTACCCATCGTGAATAGTTCACATGGTCGAGTGCGAAAAACAAGTGCACTAGCTCCTCTAGTACCTCTACATACAAGGAGAAGTTTCTTTCCCGCTCAGCCCGGACAAGAATGAGGATTAAGGTCTCGTATGTCATAACTCTATTCCAAAACAGGAAGGTTGGACTTCTCTCATCCATATCTTTTCCCCAGGAGCTCATTGACGGCGGCTGGGTTCCTCCATTCTCATGGGCGAGGCGTAAGAATGCTTCTTTCTTAAGGTTGTAAAGCGCCAAAAGGGTGACTTGATGTGCGTGCCTATAAAAGTAAGGAAGAAAAAAAGATATGAGATGGCGACCCAATTACCCAACAAAAACCTATAGGTTGATCTTAAACTTAATGCCAAGCAAAAATATTTTACCTTGTCCTTGTCAGATGTGATGCTTTTAGGAAAGAGTCTGCCACACCAGATGAGGCAACTTCAGCTTCAGTAAGTACTGTGGTCCAGCCAGTCCCTTCCATAAGATCACCAAGTGTGTTCCATAGTGCCATTTCTAAATGGAGTCCACCCATCATCACGACAAACTTTGCTTCGCCATATGTATCTGGCCATTTCCACTGTACAGTTTTTGCAATTGTGTATAATGGCTGATCAAATGCTATCACAGGTATCTGACCTGGATTAACAAAGTTTATGGCATCTCGTACGACATCCATACCATGCTTGACCATGGCTGGTGTAGCAGCCTTTTCATAAAACAGTGGCAGAAGTGCTCGTTCTGTTTTAAGAGGGGGCTGCTGACTATCTTGACGAACAGTAGTATGATATGCTGCCCAGGCGATCTTATCTGTTGGCGTTAGTGCATTCCCGAGTTTTAGCTGACCATGTTCCAGCCAGGTATTTTCTTGCAATTTTGCTTGGTTGAGAGCGCCATTGAATGACGATAACTGATTTGTATTTGTTCTCGGAACGGAAACTTTAGTTGACGTCAGGGCAACAGGTGGCACATTTGCATAACTATCGGGGAGGCGATGCTTCTGGTTTCCCGTGGGAGGAACGGTCAACGGAGGTCGACCATCACCTTGCTTATCATGGGTTGGAAACTGGAAAATGCTGATCGATGTTCCATGGAAGGATGATGACGCAGTGGTGGAACTTGGATTATGATCGATGTTATCAAGGGCTGCAACTGAAAACAGTCCTCTCCTAAGATTCGCTGGGCACACACACTTATCTTCTTCAAACCGTTCGCTGACTGATGTAGCCAACCAATCCTCTACTTCTAGAATACGATCATAAGATATGCTCAGTCCAAGTTGATATAGTCGTGTGATCAGTGTTTTGCTCCTGGTGAAAGAGTGAAGACTCAACCCAACGTATAGGGGAAGTGGTGGCTCTCTTTGTCCTGCATGGCGCGGCTTGGCGTTACCAGTTGAAGAAGATGGTCTTTTCTTGACGTTGAACATGATCGTCTGACATACTGTTAAGCATGCCTGAGACTCGAACCGTTCTTGATCTTTGAGATTAAGGCCATTTATGATCATTGATATAAGTGATTTAAGACTTGGCGGGATTGATTTTTCTTGGCACTCTAAAGAAAACGAACCAGAGAAATTGAAACCTTCGTGATTGAATATATCTTTTCTAACAATTGAAGCAACTTTAGCAAGAGAGTTAGCATCATCAGAAACGTTGCGCTTCTTCAAAGCATCTTTCATTAGAGAATGTATTGCATCTTTAAAAGCGATGACAACGTGCTTTCCATCGTTGTGTTCCTCTGCATCAGTAAAATGCTCCAGCAAAGATCTTTTCAGCCTAGTCTTATTTATTTGCTTTGGTATCCCCAAGTTTGTTAGGCGAGCTTCGTACAAAGCGTGTAGTTCTGAGAGTTTGAACAACAAATTGCCTTCTTCAATGCTTTTTTCGATGTAAGTTGTGAGTTCGACAAATGCACGAGCTTCATTCATGATATCCTTCATACTTTCGTCGTTTAAACTCTCCTCCTTCCTCTTTAGGGATCGGTAGCTGTTTCGGAATGTTGTCAGACAGCTGACATGGTAACGTGCTTCTATGGCCACAAGATCACCTCCAGATATTCGTGAGAGCAATTCATAGTTCTCGAGCTGTGTTGCCTTTTCACGAATATTCTTGTCCACTTCCAAAGATGTAAACTCATGGAGAATTTCATCAGTGTCGTTATTACAGAATATACATAGGTTATCATCCTTTCTCGACTGCTTTCTCTTGGAATTTCTTCGAGTCTCCGCGTCTTCCGTCGATGTTCTCTTCCTAGACCTCCCCTGTGCCTTCTCAAGCTTTGATGGTGCGAATTTAAGGCGGCAGGACTTATGCCATGACGCTCGGTTAAGTATCAGTAAATCTACAGTTGTCTTGCTTAAGTCAAACTTTAGCTCCACAGGTAAGAGATTTAGATTGTCAAATCCACGAACGTTGTCTAAAAAGCTTTTGTATACATCACGATGTTCGATATCCGTTGTATTGGCGTTTAGAGGGCATTTCAATGGAATGGGACTTATTTCTTGACAGATCACACACCTGTCCCAGAAAATCTCCATCACGTCGAGATGTTAACTAACAAGGAAAACAACAACTAACTTAAGTACGAATCGATGTAATTAAGGTATTTATCTAATTCATGGAAATTAATAATTTCCATTTGACTAATGAATGAAAACATATTGAGACTTTACCAGAATTTTAGTATTTGAAACAAGGAAGTCAATTCTTTTTAAGGGAAAAAGCATTTTGTAATTTATTAAAACGAATGTTAAATGGTAAAATCATGAAACAACAGGCAAGAAATAGCGAAAGAAAGATCTAAACTAAAGTCCTTAGAAATAGTGCAGGATTTTACGAATTACGAAGTATTCTCCTTTTCTCGGAAGTTTTTCCTCTTTAAAATTGCTTTGCAAAAAGATTATAGGGAAAAAACAGAGACTAACAACTAATAGAACTCTTAAGTGACATATTTTGGTAAAAAAATAATTGCAAAGTGCAAAGTTTTCCCAATGATACTTACATTTCTGACAGTGCTGCTTCACTCTGTCCGCCATCTTGGAAAATGCTCGTGTTCGAGGAAGACTGGAAACGAGATGTCTCACAACCCACTTTTCAGAAGCAAATCCTTTATATCTTTTTAATATATTTTGTAAAATGATTAATTTTACTAATTCAAGATTGAAAGGGAACCTTGTTTGCTATTTTCTTTCTTTAAAAACCGAAATTTAAAATATTGCTGTTTTTACCACAGGAAGCCCGTCATAGCGATTTCCTGAAAAAAATATACCTTAAATAAAACAAGAAAAAGAAAGACTTTGATTGGGCACCCATCCTAGTTTTGATTAACTAGTCATAAGGTACACATGTACAAATTTTGGCACTTTTGTCCAGTCTGTCACGATCATTCCGCTAAGCCACCAGACTATATGGCAGGTGAAGCATATCTCGGAACTGGACTATTACAATTGTATCATAGCCATAATACTATACTGAAAATCAGTCATAAAATGATTATCTATAGCTCTTTCCTATATACACCAACGTTATCATGCCGGGTTGAAATACTGGTTCCTTCAATCTAGCACCCTGAGCCTGCGTACCTCCTAGTCAGCGACAAGCAGTGAAAGGCTTACAACAGCTTTTCAGTCAGTGATGCGTGGATTGTTTTTCACTGCGCATGGCAGTATTTGGGTAACCTCTAGTAGATTAAAACGCAGGCTCCGGGCACGAGATTGCGAAATATTTTTTAAGTAAAATTATATTTGGACCCTCCCCCAAATTACCACCCCTCCCCTCCCTCCCTTCCCTGAATTATTGTTTAAAAATTGGTGTTTTATGTTCTTGAAGATAACTTGTATATTATTGAAGCTTTCGTAAATTTGAGTGCATTGACACGAATGTTTTGCGGTCGTTTACGGAAAGTGCACAGCAAACCAGCAAAATAACAGACACATTCGAATACTCTATAAAGCCTGGTTTTCACTTCGACGGAAGCAGAAGCGGAAGCAACATACGCAGACTCAGTAGTGTACTGCTCATTAGCAGAGATTGTCTTTTCTCACACCTAGGTGATAAACGCGAAACTGAGTCTGCGTATGTTGCATCCGCTTCTGCTTCCGTCAAAGTGAAAACCAGGCTTAAAGCAATATGCATTCTCTGTAGCAGTTGAAATATTTAACAAGACCTGTCCAATCATCCGCCACCAAGCCGAATGTCTTTAATCACAGAACAGATTTCGTACGAGTGTGAAACAGACCGCGCGGTGCCGTGGCCATGCATGTCAGTGCCGTGATGTCTATAAAAGTAGGGACCTTAAGCAACGAAGACTGCAACGAGGACGACGACAGCATAAGACAATGGCCTTAATTACAAAATACAATAAACGCACGTGCAAATGAGAAGGGCTGTAAGGAAATCAACCGTAGTCTGCAAAACTACAACGTGAAAAGTCCAGATTTCACGCTCTGTAGAGAACGGGAACTTGAGGACGCAAACCAGTTTATTTTCCGTTCGCCCAGAAACTCTCTCTTTCATTTTCTTTCATTTCAAAACTCTGATCTGAATGGCAATTCAAATTAAATAAGCGAAAAAAATTGCAGTAAATATTGCGCTTGAATACTTTTTGACGTCCCGTTTTCCCTGCCGTCGTCGTCGTCGTGGTTGCTTAAGGTCCCTGATATTCGAAATTCCCTGCCGTAAGCGTGCTGTGACCGTGCAGTGCCGTTTTCACGGTCATACGAAATCTACTCTAAAGTCTGACGGATGCATAAAAAAGTATGTTCGTTAGGGGTTTATTTCTGGTGGCTTGACCACGTTTTCAGTTTTCGTTGACGAACAGGTGGGACATCTTTGGAGACCATTCTCGTTGCACATCGTACACTTGAGCACGCTCATCTCACGCGAGAGTCGTGTTCTCCTCGAGGCTTTACTACCCTTACACGCAGTACAGTTTACAAAGTTGAACCCTCCGCATGTTGGGCAAACTGAACCCGAGTTAAATCTCTGTAAAAGAGAAATTCACGTCTTACTAACAGTCGCTATCATATGCGGTCATATAAAGAGGGGACAGGGCTTGGAACGAAGACCCGAGAAGGAGAAGGAGAAATTGTCAGATGTCGTATTATCAATTTTTGACGAAAGGCTAAAGCGCTGGGGTCGGTTGTTATCGAGTTGTTAGCACAACATTGTAGCGTTGCAGCTTGTCACGCAACAAAAATCGATGTTGCAGGTTGCGGCTACTCGTTGCAAAAAGTAGAAAGTGGTCAGTCCTACTTTGTGCAACACATTTTCGCAACCTGCAACATCGATTTTTTGTTGCACGACAAGTTGCGCGCCGGGTGGTAATACGAGCAACATCGCTCTACAACTTACAACGCAATAATGTTGCGCGACAAGTTGCACGATGTTGTTGCTCGTATTACCGTACCTAAATGCAGGGTTGAAATCAATGGCTTTCTTTCGATTTATCCCGGGATTAGCGCTAACCGCTTTCCACCAACCCGCGGGGTCTGGACGGAAGATTACTTTAAGGTGGCTGGACCCTATTTCGCCAGTGCGCGGGTAGTCGAATTGAAGCGGCTATTAATTGCGTTACAGAATTAAGTTGACCAAACTTTTTTACACACACCTACTACAAATGGACCAAATTTTATAATGATGCTAGTTTGGTTGAAATCGGAGCTTTTTTAACATCGAAATTGTTATACACTTGATTTGAAATTTTGCCAATTTTCTCAAAATCCTGACCTCGACGAGCAAAAACGATTTATGGGACTTTGTAAATCAAATGTTTGTCTATAATGTGAGAGCGTTTCAAGAAATTCTATTAAACCGATTTTGAGTAAAAACGGAGCAATTATTTTACTTTGAAGAAATTTAAAACCGCGGGTGCTCTACTAAAGTAATTTTATAACCATAATTTCCCAAAGAAAACTAGCAATATTTTTTGCTTCCAAATAATACCAAGGCATGGTTCTTTATTTTGTGAATATGTCATCGTTTTTGCAGTGTTTGATTGCCGTTGAGACGACTGTGCGTAAAGCACTAAATTGCCGCGTTTAACTCGGAATTTCGACATCCACGTTAATAATACTGGTTCTTGAAAACTAGTAGATGAATTTTTTTTTTATTTCTCGATATTGAATATTCAATCCTTTACCAGTAAGGTGTGTAAATTACAAAGGCATTTGAAGTTTTTTAAGACCATTAAATAATTTTTTAAACATTGCCATATGTGCATCTCTATTCTCCGAGTTGTTGCCGGTGTTTGATTATGCATTCCTGCATGCGTGTCGCTTTGGCGCTCGTGCAAAAAAATGCAAGTATACATGGAAAGTCACGCCAGTGATATCCAGAGTAACGCTGTACGTAGCAGTTCCTTACTACAGTTTCTAGAACTATGGTATTTCCTTGTACAAAAAGAAAAACGGAGAAGTGAAATATTGCTGGAAAACACATTCAAGGCTGAAAAGGCGAAGAAAAGTAGTTCACCAGTCCAGGTAACTGGAAGACTTCCATGTATTTGCATTTTTTGCACGAGGTGCCAAAGCGACACGCATGCAGGCATGCATAATCAAACACCGGCAACAACTCGGAGAATAGAGATGCAATATGGCAATGTTTAAAAAATTATTTAATGGTCTTAAAAAACCTTCAATGCCTTTGTAATTTACACACCTTACTGGTAAGAGGATTGAATATTTCAACATCGAGAAATAAAAAAAAATTCATCTACTAGTTTTCAAGAACCAGTATTATTAACGTGGATGTCGAAATTCCGAGATAAACGCGGCAATTTAGTGCTTTACGTACAGTTGTCTCAACGGCGATCAAAAATAGCAAATACGATGACATATTCACAAAATAAAGAACCATGCCTTGGTATTATTTAGAACCAAAAATATTGCAACTTTTCTTTGGAAAATTATTGTTATAAAATTAATTTAGTAGAGCACCCGCGGTTTTAAATTTCTTCAAAGTAAAATAATTGCTCCGTTTTTACTCAAAATCGGCTTAATAGAATTTCTTGAAACGCTCTCACATTATAGACAAACATTTGATTTACAAAGTCCCATAAATCGTTTTGCTCGTCGAGGTCAGGATTTTGAGAAAATTGGCAAAATTTCAAATCAAGTGTATAACAATTTCGATGTTAAAAAAGCTCCGATTTCAACCAAACTAGCATCATTATAAAATTTGGTCCATTTGTAGTAGGTGTGTGTAAAAAGTTTGGTCAACTTTAATTCTGTAACGCAATTAATAGCCGCTTCAATTCGACTACCCGCGCACTGGCGAAATAGGGGTCCAGCCACCTTAATACCGGGTGTAGAATTTAAAATGTAGATTTCACATACCTCAAAGGTCTGATAATAGTGTTATGAGTCGACCTGTTTCATTAAGATCCATAATTTCTTTTTTACCCCTGAAAGAAACAATCTCATTACATTTATATTTTTCATATAAACTTACTCGAAAAAGACCTCATTTTTAATAAAACAAACATTTTATAGCGAGTTTTCTCATATAAACAGCTAGCTAGTCAATCAGTGCGCGCGATACATTTCAAAAAATGTTAATATGATACAAGTTGGAGGAAAAATACTTGTAATATAAGCATGTACCGGATGAAAAAGAGCGCATTGTTTGTTTGTTTGTTCTTTTGTTTTGTTTGTTTGTTCTTTTGTTTTGTTTGTTTGTTTCTTCCGTTTTGTTTTGTTTGTTTGTTTGTTCTTTTGATTTGTTTGTTTGTTCTTTTGTTTTGTTTGTTTGTTTCTTATTTTGTTTTGTTTGTTTGTTCTTTTGTTTTGTTTGTTCTTTTGTTTGTTTGTTTGTTCTTTTGTTTTGTTTGTTTTTCAAGTTTTGTTTGCTTGTTTATGTGTCTTTGTTCGTTTGCTTGTGCTTATTTGTTCAATTCGTTCTTTCGTTCGTTTGTTTGATTTGGTCACGCATTCTCGAATGAAATCTCAGATTTCTATTCATCACGGCACCCCTTTAACGCTGTAGCGTATCTAACTGCAGTGGCTCTTTATCCACTGAGAAATACGTTATGTTTTCATAAAACACTCAACGCAACTTCATTTTTGCTCAGGAGGAAACCAGCCTGAAAACAACCCCCATGGAATGACGGAGAACAACACAACACATCAAACAACTGCGCCTATAGCTATGCTGCACCGTAGGCATCAGTATGTAGTATAGCCATGCAAAACAAATAATTCCCTTGTTTACTGTAAATGTTTGGAGTAAATGATACATCTGTAAGGCTATATAAGGTCGAAATGGACGACAATAGACGAAAATTTACAAAATAAAAATTCGAATTTTTAGAAAATATTTAATGAATATTTATAAAATTTAATGAATATTATAAACATTTGAAGCAATGTTTTAGTTTTGGGACAAGTAAAAGTTGCAAATTCTTGCGCTGCTAGAAAGGTCTAGAACTTTCCCACACTATGTTGCAATTTTGATAGTTTTCAAAAGCGTCCTGTAGTTCTGGAGCTATTCAAGCAAGCAGCCCCACATAGGGTGCAAACTAGCTACCTCATTACTCAATAAAACCCGACATTCACAGCCAGAGTAAAAAAAAACGTTATTACGAGTAGTATTAGGGATTAAAATTCCGCAAAAACCGATAACACTTATGACAGGACAAGAAAGATGCACTGTGACGTAGAAGGAACTATTAATAAGAGTAGTGAAATAGTTCTCCGATGCGCCACCTGGCCCTGACGTTGAGATGATGATTTCTGCTTATATGCAAATTCCACCTTGAAAAATATAACTATAGACAATGGTTTAGATATTAGGGTATCTAGAAGTCAAAGCAAATAATACATTTTGTTTACATTCTTCTTGTGGGTTGCAGCGTTGTTTATCGAGGTTCTACTAAAATGTTTATTACACAACTTAGTATTTTAAAACCCTCGAAAACTTAGCTATAAGAACTTGTCCAATCTATATTGCAAAACTTGAGAGAACAGACTTCAAATAAACCGACAAGAAATGATAGGATTAACTGGGTAATATAGTTTAGCGATCCTAGTATCCTATCTGTGGGGGATATATGACAAACATAGATCAAATACCATATCCATACATCATTTTAACAATAATACATACGTAAAATTGGAGAAAAAACAATTTCGAATCCTGTTTCAAGAAAATATCTAATAATTCGAAAATTTGTTAGTATTTAGTTGTTAAGATATTTTATCAGTATCGTGAGTTGCTTGGAAACATGTTAAAAAACCACTAAAATACATTTCTGTAGTTTTTAACAAGTTTTGACACCACCAAACATGAATTCGATAAGTTCTTGAGTGTACAGTACGGCACTTACAACAATTGTTGTTTTAAAAGGCGCTAATGTAAGTTAAAGTGTTTGCATTTTAACAATCTCGCTTCTTGCGAAAGCCAAAGAAATTATCAACTAGTACAGTTTGTTTATTTGATTGATTGTTTGCAAAATGTTGTGGAAAAGTGACACTTTACCTACCCCTATCCAAACGCCATTGATAAATAC